>JAOWBL010038720.1:0-21798 GCA_028564865.1 Zenarchopterus dispar | reverse complement strand
AGTGTCTCAACCTGACAATTTGACAGGAGTGTATTTAATAATTTCGGGGGCTCATGCCCAAAGTGATGCAATGTGAGTTATCCAGTCAGAAAGTACTCTGTGAATAATCTTTTCATCCCAGGAATTTGAGCTAAATGTGCATGTACTGTCAATTATCTGAAGAAATATGCTATTAATGAGGTTAGTGTGTGTGTGTTTGCAATGCCCTTGAAAGTGTATTGCCTTCAGAACCAGATCTGAGCATATTTTCTGGATAATCTGACAAAGAATCAAAGGACAAGGAGGATGTGATTGGTGTAGTTAATTGTTAAAAATGTGATATGGATGTATTTATGAGCAGCAAAGTATACATTTGTATTCACCAAATAAGGTTGTTGCAGTCATATTAAAAAGAATGTAGACCATCTGTTAAAGGTTTTATGTGTAGACTTGGATGAACAGAACACATAACACTCTCATTGTTTTTCTTAACAAAAACCAAACCAAAATGTAGGAGTCTTTGAAAAATTATGCACACTAAATGGTTTTCACAGTTAGTAATATTTGTATCACCAACCTTACTGAATTAAGGTTCTTGCAGTCATATTAAAAAGAATGTACACCATCTGTAAAAGGTTTTGTGTGTAGACTTGGATGAATAAAACATATAACACTCTCATTGTTTTTCCTAACAAAAACCAAACCAAAATGTAGGAGTCTTTGAAAAATTATGCACACTAAATGGTTTTTACAGTTAGTAACTTGAACTTATTGTTTTCTGTGCGATGACATTATTGTGGAAGAATTATATCACCCACCCTTTTTTTTAACATTATTGCTTCAATTCATTGAGGTTTACAAGTAATTGTTTTTGCATAGTTTGCTTAAGATCAATTCCCACCACAACATTTCAACCACACTGAGGTCTGGAGTTTCACTGGCCATTTCACCACTTTGAGTCTCTTCCTTTTTGCCAATTTGTTATATATTTTCTAATTTAATTGTAAATAATGCTCTTTTGTCTCAAATTTCAGAGAGGCTTTAGTAGTTGGACCTGCTAATTTGTTTTCTGGAGGAGTTCATGTTCAACAACATGGTTACACGGTACCCAGGTTCTTTGGCTACAAACACTTCCAAATTACTAAACCTCTTTGGTATTTATGTCAGAAGGACATTTTCCCTCAACTCATGTCTTTTATTCAGATGAATCTTGGAGTCATGTAATTTTTTTTTCTTTTTTTTTTAGTTTTAAGAGCATTACGGATATATTTTGTTCTCAGAATTGCATGAAATCACTGTTGAATTCTGGTACTACTACTGTTGCTTTTATGGACAAGGTCACATTTGCTCATAACCAATCAATCAAGTGCATTTGATAAGCAGCACCTGTCTGCTACTTCCCCTCCTAATTTCCATCAAAGCAGCTAAAGTTAGGCTTAGATGTTGTTATAGCATGCATTGTAGTTCATTTTACTTACTATAAGACATGATGAGGACCAGATGATTTTGCACATAATCCCCTGATAAATTAGATCTTATAATTATAAGATGATATGACCTTTTTTTCACATCACTGTGTATTTAAATTTGCAGATAGTTTTTAAAAGGTGAGTCATTATTCTCAGGTGAGACCGCAACGATGTTGCTGCAGCTACAGAGAGCATGATGACGGTAATAATAGCAAGCAGGGGTGTGCCATGGGGAAGCTTTGCATGCTTAGGTTACAATAAGTGATAGAATTTAAAGAGAAAAAATTCTTATTGACTCATAGTAAAGAATGTTAAGATATTTTTCTCTCTGCTGATTTGGGATTGAATAGAACAGGCAACTCACATTTTTGCAGGAGTTTAATATTTAGACAGCTTTATGTGAGGAAGGAGCCTCATCAGTGACAACATGCATATGGCTGGTTGTAGCTTGAAAATGTGGAAAAAGTTATCCAAAATATCAAAAATTGGGTTACTGATTAATTCAACCATCACATCTAACAAGCTGTTTATCAATTAAAGTTTGGAAGTGATGTACTGACCAGATTAAGTAGAAAGTATCTGGAAAACCATTTTGGTGTACATTAACATATACTATGAGTTAAGCTATTAGATACAGGGCTATAAGTCCATCCATGTTCTATACTCGTTGGTTACTGTGCAGGGTCACAGTGATCTACTGGAGCCCATTCCAGCTCATTGCAGGCGATAGGCAGGGGAACACCCTGGACAGGTCACCAGTCCATCACAGGGCCACATATAAAGATGAACAACCATGCAAGCTCACGTTCACACTTATGGGCAATTTAGAGTTCTCAATTAACCTAACATACATGTACATATTTTTTAAATAACAAAATTTCTCCCACCTTTTGAGAATAACTTCCCTGGCCTTGTGTATCCTAGCAGTGGTATATTTTTTACTCATGACATTATCTATCTGATCTGAACCTCTAGGGCGTATTAACATAGGGTTAATCCACAATTAATCCACAAAAGAACCTTTTACGAGGCTGTGAACCTACCCATCATCTTTTTTTGTATCATAGTCTAACCAATGTCAGAGATACCCATTTATAAACATAAATTTGGTTTTCTGGCAACAGTGTTATCAAACACTTTGAAAAGCTGATTCAAAGTAAAATAACTATAATAACAATAATAATAATAATACATTTAATTGTTGGCAGATTGAATAAAAGACAATGAGATTAAAAAAAATTAATGTACAGTTCTCTTAAGATCTTGCTGCAGCATTTCAGTTGAATTGAAGTGTGGACTTTGACTAGATCATTCAAAACCCTACTTTTTTTTGTTTTTGTTTTATTTTTTCTTTTCGATATATTTCAGCTATTCTGGTGTAGTTTTGGTGTTGTGCTTCTGATCATTGTTGTGTTGCATGATCCAGTTTTGACCATTTTGTCAGACAAATGGCTTCACATTTTTATGTAACATACTAAGGTATAATAGAAAAGCTTGTGGTTGGTTTAATAACTGCAAGGTGCTCAGGTCTCGTAACTGCAAAACAACCCCAAATCATTGCCCCTCCATCACCATTCTTGACAGTGGTGTTTGTATTGAAATTCTGTGTTTTGATTTTTGCCAAAAATGGTGGTTTCAAATGGAGCTTTCACTTGCCAACCCTTTGCAAAGAAATTGTAGCTGTTTATTGTTCTTCTAATTATGCTGTGATGTTATTTATCAATTAACCACAATGTCTCTAGTTCCAAGACACAGCTCTTGTTTTTGTTTTTTCTATTTCTCTAAGAATTGTATGGTCCAGCCTTGAGGCAGATTTCATGGGATATCCACTCCTGGAAAAACTGGCAACTGTCTTGAATATTTTTCCACTTGGGAGTTTTCTTTTCTCACTGAGAAAAGTTGAACGTCAATTCTTTCTAATTGGCTTTCTAACTCTTTACATTAAAAATGTGCAGGAACAACCGCTTCCTCTAAGACCACTGCTCATGTCTTTACCTCATGATATTTTGTTAACACACACCGGATTGTCTGAGACCAGCAAACTGTGAAAACATCTTCTCTCAAATAGTTCTACTTTTGTTGATTGGGTCATTCAGCAACAACGGGGTGTAACCTGCCTTCCTAAATCCTATAGAAGCAATAAGGGCACATTTAGTATTGCCTACAATATTACATTTTCTTTCTTAGTTAATAGTCAAGTCTTTAATCTCTGCCATACACACATCCTCCCTACACCTTACATTTCCAGTGGCGTTTTTATCAAATTGCAGTAATGAAGGGGGCTAAAGAGACGAGGATTCATGTTATGCAGTGCTACACTATGCTGCTTGCCATGTATAATTCAAAGGAAATTGAGGGAGTGGTAAAATAATTTTAAAAAAAGAAAGAAGGGGGCAGGAGGTTGGAGGATAAGGGTGCTCTCATATACCTGCATATACTGAATGCTTTCAAGTCTGCTTGTGATTTCATCCCCATTTATCAGTCATCAGCTACTTTTGAATCACTAAACTGTCTGAAAGAGTGTTCCACCATTTCTCTATACATCTGTGCATCAGCTAAACGATTGCTCAGGTCCTCTTTTCCCTCACGGCATATATCTTTGAGCTGAGAACCACAGGTGCCCTTTCAAATAATCCGTTTTCTTGTCCCATATTTGCATACATGCATAATGCATGACAAAATGACATCCCTAGGAGAGAGTCCAATGAGAGAGCACTATTTTTAGTATGCACCTGGCATCAGCACCACCCATCCTGATATCTCAGGTTCAATTACAAGGGTTTGATGCAGCACTAGCTGTGAAAGGATGAGTAGTGCAGGCTGGAGATGGATACTTAATACTCTCACAGACTATTCCTACTGATTTTTCATTCCCCAGAAGTGAAATCATTTCCTTATAAAAGAATCAGGCAAATGAAAATATTAACAAGTTTTTGAACAAAGCATCACTCAGCCATGGCAGCGGTATGGCAATAAAGGACGCTTTCATCTTTTCACTTTATTAAAAGAAAGAGAATTTGGGGAAAAAACACTGGTCCTCTACACAACTGGGGGGAAAAAATAAAAACATGCAATTTTTTTCATTTCGACATATTTTTTTGTAAAATCTTTGTACCCTGACCATCTGTGGGTCTGTCAGTGAATGCCCTCCCTGGCGATGCCCTCATGTTCAAATCAATTACATTCAGTTCAATGGGCTTTGCAGGCATGAGAAGATTATATTGTCAAACTCAAAAGTACCAGTAAGCATATTAAATCTTAAATCTGATTCCACACCTCAGTTACACAGTTTGCAGATTAGATTATATCACAAGAGTAAATATGGTATGCTCTATTCCAAGATAAGTCCGCCTTTTTACAGCTGTGAATTTTATCTCTGTGTTTTCCTATCTGTGTCTCCATCAATTTTGGCTTGGCTGTGTAATATGGGTCTTGCATGTAAATACAATGGAATTCAAATGAGTGCTATTCCCCCAAAATATCTTAATCTTTCCATGCAAGTCATCTTTTTTTTCAGATGATAGAAAATACTTCCATCTTCTGGGACATGAGTAGTGTATAAAAGAAGTGGGGCACCTCCCATTTGAATAGCATTATCTTGAGCAGAGTTTGTTCTGCGTACCTCGTCTGCAGGGCATAGACCTCTCTCCACTTTTGTGGCAGGCTGATAAAACTTTCTGTGAAAGTTTAATCTTGCTTGTAATCAAAACATACATTTTATGGGGTTTAGTTACATAACTCTGTTATATCCAAGCAGTCCCACATCTTTTTTTTTTTCATATATGTGCGTGTATGTGAATGTCTTCGCGTTGTTGGTAAGCCTAAAGTAGTATAAAGGAGCAGAATGAGATTTCTATCTCCATGATGGATTGCCGGGTGCATGTACTTTAAGGACATAGTTTCTGTTTTTCCAAAGTGAGTTTGCTAATGTACTGCTTCTCTTGAGACTGATTCCTTGTCTGCTCTAGTTTAAGATTTTCAACCAAAGCACCTACAAAACGACACTGCAGGAATCCCCTGTGTGTGTGTGTGGAGACAAGTTCTGCTGAGAGTCACTAGTTCAATGATACAGTAGATCACACTACTGCATCCTCAACTCATTTTGATTTGGCAGCAGTTTATTGATGTGATTACAGCATATCAAAGTAATTATTCCTGTTTAATTCCTGACCAATGAGATGGCTGTTAAGCAGACCAATTTTTTTAAAGGTGCAGTACAGGAAAACTATATATCTTATTATTATTATTTTAATTATAATTTTTCTTCACCTAATCTACTGAATGATTAAGTGTGCAATGAGGAACATTTTTCTACACATGTAGCCCACAGAACGCTCAACAGGTATATTCCTCAGAGAACTACGAACAATCCAGTTTTTTCTGTGCATAAGTGGCGAGAGAACAAGAAGAGGAGGAGATGAGTCTATAATTGGTGGTAGCATTTTATGTCGGAGTATCGATGGCTTTAAGTATTCACAAACAAAGATATTGGTCTGATGTAATGTGGTTGTGTGTGTTCTGTATTTTTGTTTTTCTTCTTCTGAGCTCAGTAACTCAGCCATGACGTAAGATTTATGTTTGACATCTTCTGAAAATGTTGGTTACAGTCTGATCCAGGTATTGATTGCTTTGGTATTGACTGAAGACCAAGGTGTCATCAGGAGGGTGCTGTGTTAATACGATTTGGTTTTCCGCTCATTAAGCTTATCTTCAGGTTTTTCTGGTTTTGATTATATTGTCAAGATGATGCAAAAAGTCCACCAGCTAATGTTTTATCTCAGTTAATTTCCAACAGTGACAAACAACTGAAGCTGGCTGAATGAGGAATTTTGTACCTGAAAATAGCACCAAACATATGATTTTTATCTCACATAATAAGCTTTGTCAGCGAATAAAGGCATTTTATTTTGTTTAAACTGTTAGTACTCATACTTTGGGGCATGTATATGGTTTAAGTGAAATTTATAAACCAAGCAATTGCAGTTTTAGTTCATCTTACAGACTCAGTAATCATTTGAGGTGAAAAGATACAAGACAAATATTATTCTAATATCCAAATACCATGACTCAGTATGTTTCTGAAATAAGTGCTTTTTCAGAAAGTACTAGGGCAAAAGCGCTAAAAAAAAAGAAAAAAAATCCACATTCTTTTATAATTGACATAAAATTGTTCTCATCCAAACAGCACACTCTTCTGTCACACTCTAGCCTCGGGGTTTTCTGTTCAACTGCTGACAGATTCAACTGCAGTCAAGAAAAATGTAATATATTCCAATTTTATTCAATGTCAGAGCAGCCAAAATTCCATCAACCACATTTTACAGAAGTGTGCATTTTCCCCTTTAGATTGCCGTGGGTTTATCAAAGCTTTAAATAAATGATTATTTGGTGGCTGTGTTTTTCAGTTCTCCAGCTGCACTGCTTTGTTGGGTATTTGTGTGCATGTCTGCCAGTGTGCATGCCGGTTTGCTCTTGTGTGCTTAGGTGTAAGTGAAACTTTTAAGCATCCTGATTCTGGTTTCTATTGACTGGGCTATTCTAAGAAGATATGCTTATCACAACCCCTCAGGGCACCTGTGCTAATCTCCAGGAAAAGATGACATCAAATAGAAAGGATTATGGAGGTGTTGTGCAGCATGATCAACTACCACTGAGAACTGGACGGACAGGAAGGAATCCTCCCCAGGTGAGAGCAAATAAACCCCTAAAATACTATGGATGGGGATAAAGGGACAGACATCAACAGAATATGAAATAACCAGTAGATGTCACTAGCAAGCTTCACCACTGCCAAACTATTGCATTGATTTTAATCAGACTCAACATAAGTCAGGGTGGAAGGGAGTTTCCCCACTACAAACCAACCATATAGCAGTAAGCTTTCTTATTTTTACATCAAAGGTTATAGAGTTATGAACTGAACTTCTCTGTGTTTACAGAGACAAATACGCTGAATTTTTACTAATATATTAAATTCCCTCTATGCGGCACTACCACTTTTGACCACATGGGGGCATATAGCGCAGCTGTGTTAGAGCAATACCGTGCTTATGATTGGGGACAATAGGAAACATTGCATCTTCACTGTTTGTGTTAAGGGCTGGACCTACGACAAAATGGATGGAGGTGGAAATTTGTGTCACAAAGGACTATTTACAGTAGACAAAATTCTGGTGATAAAATTCATTAAAAAAAGAAAGAAAGAAGGAAGGAAAGAAAGAAAAGAAAAGAAAAAAAAGAAGTTGAAGGAAGTGGCCAGGTGTTTCTTCCAGGGCTGAGATTCTGGTCACTGATAGGGAGAAAATTATAGGGCGTAATGCCTGAATTACAGTAGTTATATTTTCCAGAGGTGAGTACTGACCGATTATCTAGTAGATAGTAGATGGTATCTTGATATGATTTTCCTGATGCATTGGCTCTGGTAGTGGCAGACTGACCTCTCAAGATAAAAGTGAGTGGCAATCCTGTGGATTTCAATAATACTGTTTTTTGTTTTGTTTTGTTCGTTTTTTTCTTGAAATGGTAGTAAAAAGCAAAACTTTGTCGAAAATCTTTGAAATAAAATTTGGGCTGGGTTTGTCCCAAATGGGCGGAGCCTTTTAAGAGCGACATCAGGAAAAGCCACGGGTGAGAGGCACCAGCTCTCACAACTGAACATTTGTGTGTTTGGAAATTTTTGTCTTCATCAGCAGACTTGCAATAGTGACAGATGTCCTGCGGTACAAGCTTCATGAGCCCACAGACAGTATATCAAACATCAAACCCAACCTTATTTTGTATTTTCTTCTTCAGACTAGTGTGTTGTTGGTTTATACGAGTAGAGTTGTCTTGTTCGTTACCCACAGCTTTCTTTGGAGTGTATTTCCATTTCACTTTGTCAGACCTGGTTAGGCATACTATCATTGGGATGGGTTGTACCAATTATTATTTTTGCTACAACTACCCCAGAGAGAGGTCTGTAGGCACAAACTAGCTTACTGTAAACCTAATCGTCAAAACAATAGCTCAAAGAACATGCATGAAAAATAGTTGAAATTTGTAGTTTTTGATCAAGCAGGAGCAATCAAACTTAGTGTCTTCCTCAGTGTTTGTCTGTGTGCATGTGTCTGTGTTTTTGTGGTGTATAATTTATTCAGTGATTCCAACTGGTGGGTCAAAAATGATTGAAAAACTACCTTTGTATCCTGTTAGTGTACAGTTTTTATGGAAATATAAACAAAGCAGATTTTTTTTTTTTTTTTAATGTTTGGGTCACTTTAGGATAAGTCATCAAATCTCAAAATAAAATAGCAATTTAGAGGGTTTTTTTCTGTTGTGAAAAATGGTGGATGTGTCATTTGTGACCCTAAGATGACAGGAAGGCTTAGCTCAGTATCTGCTCAAGCTTAATTTGTAGGGTCTCAAAACAAGTGGAAAATTTTGGAACTTTTAGTAATGCATAGAGCAACGTTTGAGTCAGTCTTCCCTTCAAGCTCATGTGGAGATTGGGAAAAAAAAAACATCTTTCACCCCTTCCTATCTTTTGTTATGCAGAATTCACCAAAGTGTGGAATTTTTCACCCACTAATATGAAATACAAATTGAGTTTAAAGCAGTTGGAAAGTTTAGTTTTGAACAAGTGATGATGTGTTGTTGCTTTAGGAATTGTGTTGCATCACTCGCAGTATCAGATGTGCTGCTCACATAGAGACAAGTTTGATTTAATTGCAAAATTAACTTGTGCCAGGAGGGGAGAAAGAAATAGCATATCGTCATCTCTTTGTCTCTCACGATTTCTTGCATGGTTCTGGGCTGTCACACTGAATGTACTGTATGACAGACTCCAGTCACGCAACATCACTGTTACTTACTGAAAATAAAATGTGACTCAAACAGAAACTCAAACTCAAACTGACTGTTCAAGTGTAGCCTGTCACCTGTGTCTACAACTTATGTTGATGGAGTCATATTGTACATGTGAGTGTTGCTGACTTATAGGCTGGGTGTACGCTGGTTACAGAACCAGTCACTTCAAACTGTCTGCAGTGATTTATTGTTCTTTATTTTTATATTGATAAGAAATTGATGAGGTGTTGCAGAAGACCACCACCAGCTGGAATGCAGATCACGAATCTGACAATATGAAAGGTGGAACAGAATAGTTTCAAGAAGCATTTTTTGTTTGATTCATAACATTGGTTTTTGGTAACAGTTAAATGAATGCTCTTAGAATAATGTGAAAAACTTTGATCAAATGTGGTGACTAGGGCATTGTAAAAGAAAGGCTAATCGCACAGAGGGAAGTTATTTGTCACCCTTTCTGCCAATCAACTAGACTTCACATTGTTTCTGTGATTGTTGCTCCTACAAACATGCTCTGTGCACATGACCAGGGCTGCAGGCAGACAGGTAGAAGAGACATAACTGCTGTGATCAATAGAGCAAGCTCAGAGACCAAGATTGTCCCAAAAACTGGTGTGGGGGCAGAGAAACAGGATGCAGCAAGAAGGAAAAATAAAAGTTTATATTTGTGTAGTGTTTCCTTGATGTTGGCAAAAGAGAGAAGGGACTGAAGACTGATGCTATATTGGCCTTTTATTTTGGGGTGTGAACCTGGAGGAAGGGTTTGTGATGGAAGTTGGAGGCTGGAAAGAAGCAGAGCAGTTTATCTGTAACTGACCTTGTTCTTGCAAATTTTCCACCCTCTCTACCTTCAAAGTGAGACTGTATTAGTAGATTTCAAGCTGCATGAAATACTTTTTATATACAAATATCAGTTTTAATTTCATTTGAAGGAATATTTGTTCACTTTTAGGGAGCATTCTCAAATTCACATGGACTCCCATCCCTTGCTATCAGCAAACATCACCCAAAGTAATTTTGGATCTTGGCTATGTCTCAACAACTATTTATCACTTTATGGGACTATGTCACACATGAACAACAAATATAAATCACTGAGAATGATGATGTTTACTTACAGCGGACATTATGGCAGAAGCAAGTGAGAGACTCAAGAAAGCACTGATGGAAGGGAAACTGACTAAACAATAGTAAAACTTTAATCACGCCATGAAAAAGAACTTAAACTGTACATCTCTAGGGAGATCCAATGAACAAATTGAATAATTGTAACCTTCAGGGCAACTGTTTCCCAGCAAGTTGGGAAAATAAATTTAAGATGATATTATTCATATAATATTTCAAAATTAGTTTGGTCATCAGAGGCTCAATGTGAATGACTTATTTTTTTTAATCTATTGATTTATTGACAAATTAATCTTATAAATGACTGATAAATTAGTAGTAGACATTTATAACCTTATAAATGCTTATTTCTTTTGTTGTCATATTTATAACCTTATATGTGGCTATTTCTAATGTATGGACGTTTCCACTACATAAAGCAAATTTTTAAAAAAATAATTAAAATTATGCCAGAATGATAACCACTAAGAAAACAGTGAATAGTGAAGGTAATCTAATGAGCAGAAACTCCAATGTTGTTAAATATTTGTCTTTCCTTTTCTTTTCTCTAATTGCCGTACACAGTAATGGGCACTGCTGAGTTCATTTGTCGAAGTGTGAGAAACCAGTAATTAATGACTCATCAGGGGTAGTTTTCAGGAGACTCGCCTCATGTAGCGTCACCTATTGATCTGACCCTGAGTTTTTCAGCCTTCTGGAGAGAAATTCAGGTTCATGTCAGCTTATCTTTGAACTCTCAGTTGCAGGTCTTTTATTTGTATGTATCTGGAGTAATAGGGCTAATTTGACTGCACAGCCGCTCCTAAACTCCCAGCAAAGAAGCGAGAGAAGGTATTAGAAAAGCAAATTAACCAAAGTCGTGTATTTTCAAAACCTGACAACTGGCTGAATTTTCATGGCGTTTGCGAATAAGTACTTTATTTTTTGTTTCGGTCTCATACAAAGCACAAGCCTCTGCTGATCTCTGTTATGAAAGAAATGTTTGAACTGAGAAGTGTTTCAGCACTTTCATATGTGGCAGTATTTCAATACATGGGATGTATTTATTATTTAGCATCATAATCCATTTAATCTTTAACCAAATAAGTGAAAGCGTGTGGAATGTGGAAAATGTCAATTCCAGCTGTTATTCTTAAATTTATTTTGACTTTTATGTCATGACACAAGGTATTATCCCATGATGCGTCTTAAGTAGTCTGATTGACTTCATTTTATTTGACTATATACATTAATTCCTTGAAGCCTAGCAATAATTTAAAAAAAGAGCATTAAAAGAGCATTAAAAACATGACAGAATTTGGTTCAAAAGCGAAACTTACTAAAAAGGTAATTTGAGAAGAAAAAATGGAATCGGCAGAGGATCCTCAAAATGGTTAACAAATGTGCAAGAAAATTGTTTCAATCTTTACAATTGTCAAAGAGAGATTTGAAAAGCTTGTTATATTTCTGCCTTCACGGAGCAAAATATAATTAAGCAATTCAAGGAATATAGTAGAATCTCAACACGCAAAGGATGTAAGGTGGACACCTGGGATCTGTGTTCCCTCAGATGGGACTGCTCAAGAACCATCTTCAATCAACAGCTGATGTGATAAAATCACAAGAGCAATAAAGAACTTTTGGAAACCCTTAATATTCTGTCAAAAAAAAAAAAAACAGAAGTCTTATGTTATCTCGGTGAAGCAGAGGCATCAGCTTTTCTGGGCTTGGAAGTATCTAAAATGGACATCATGCAGTGGAGATGTGTGCTGTTGCTCTTTAAAACAATATTGGTTGTTCTGTCTTGTTTGGAATGGAAATATATATGAAGAAGCAAGAGGTTGAAGGGGAAGCTAAAAACTGCAAAAGTGAGACAACCACAGTTCAGGGGGTTCTGAATCAGAGTTACAATTTAATCATATGTCAGTTAGGTTTAGGATTGAATTAACATTAGAAAGGTGCCATAACAGTTGACAGGAAACCTGTGGATATATTAAGGCTTTGGAAAGCATCCAAGGTATAGATTTGACAGCATGGTTTCCTATCACAACTCACCTGGCCACCAAGGACTTGGCTGTTACTCATTAAGGACATAATGGAAAGATAGAAGTGGGAAAACATGTCCATTCCTGTGCCACGAGGGGCTGATTTGGAGAAATGCCTCACAATTTCAGGCAACACATCAACAACATAGAGACCCAATGATTAAAGTTTTGATAAATGTAAAACTTCACAGATTCTGTGGAAGGATGAGCTTGCATATATCATTCACAAAAAGAGATCAAAATAGATAGCTGACTTGTTACTTTAAGGAAAAAAAAAGGTTTTGCATTGAAACATATCAAATGACAAGAAATATTTTTAAAAATTGCCATTTCATATAACAGCACTGATTTTGTGATTTTTGCAGTGACTGGTTTTTATTTAAGGTTTCTTCCAGTGGAAAAATAGACTTGGCTAGGGTTGGGGAAAAATTATTGTTTTAGATAAACAACCCAGAGAATTGAGAGTAAAGAAACTTTGTTGTCATGACTACAGTATTATGTGGTACAAAGTGTTAAATGATCACAGTCATGAAAGCTGCTGCTGAAGCAACCAGAGAACTGCTAAAAGAGCTGATGGTGTTGTTTTTCTTGGAAAAAAAAATCCTTTCGACCTGACACTTTTAGCTACTGCACATGGTTCACTAAATTATTTTCTTCAAGTTCCCAGAGCATCCACTGACAAGTCCCAATGAGCCCATTTGAACTCGTCACATCCAGTCCATATACAGTTATGTATGTAGAAGTAAGAAGTAGCAGATTGCCTTGCTGTGATTACAAAACTATAACAGTTATTATGACAATGAATATCCCACTATATTCTCAAAAAACAAGATCAAAATAATCACAAGCAAACTGAACAATCAACTGACATGTAATGCAATTCAACTTTTCTTCAATGACATGATCTTTAAAAAAAAGTCACAAGATGAGATCCCTTTCTCTTCTGGAAAAAAATATAAAAGAATATTAACTCAAATCATACTTGAGTTTCCTAAATTCTAAATACTTTTTTGGACACTTTTAGTGTAATATTCCGCATAAATCATTCAGTGTCCTCATTTCAGTGTCAGCCCAACTGATGATTAGAGAGAGGATCCTTTAGTCAGGAGGATTGGGTTCAGGCCCTTCTGATAGCAACCTGCTGAAGAGTCCTTTTGCAAATAACGTCAAGAATTGTGCTGACATTATCGCCTGACCCCAAAATGAGAAGTCATTTCCTGGTTTGTGGATTAATAGAATATCCATCTATCCATTTTCCATAAGCGCTTCATCCTGTTTAGGGTCACAGAGAGTCTTGAGTCTATCCTCGCTGTCATCGGGTGAGAGACAGGGTCCACCCTGGACAGATTACTAGTCCATAACAGGGCCACACAGACACAAATGGGACAAAGAACCATGTATGCTCCCACTTATCGTGGGAGAAACCCAGAACACCAAGAGAAAACTTGCATAAAAAAGGAAGAAATTCCTCAGAGAATGACCCTTGGATAAGACTCAAACCTAGATCTCAGACATCGCTGCCACACCACACTACCATACTGCCATCATAAAGTATCAGTGAAAGTTGTCATAAACACAAGCTTAATTGCACTTTGATAATCAATAAATCATTACTAATAACAATTAGGAATGAAATGTATTTCTGTAGTTTTTTACAGCCAACAGTACAATCTTTATGCAAATAATTTTTTTTTTTAAATTACAGACTTGGTGCAGTAGCTAAAAGATTATTATTACACCACTGTTTGTACTTTTACTTTGAAATTTTCTGCAAAATGTTAGTTGGATCTCTGTAATTACTTATTATATTGACAGAGTTTTAAAATCTGTGTTGGATAAGCTGGGGCTGGGCAAACATTAAAAATGTTGAAATAAATTCTAAATCAAACTAGAAAGCAATGGAGGGAGTGAAGAATGGGAGTGCTGTGTTCAAGCTTGAAGGCATTAGTTCAAAAACATATTTTCCAAAAATTGAAGGCATCTGAAGACTGGTTGAGGCCAACATGAAGTCTATAGCAATAATCTGGCCTTTAGCTAAAAAAAAAAAAAAAAAAAAAAAAAAATACGAATGGCTTTATCCAAATTATGCATGTTAATCAAAATGTATACTGAGAAAGATTATATTTTTGTTATTACAGCTACTCAAATACATAATGTGCCAGATTAGTGATTTTTCAGCATTGTGAATATTGCATTAGTGCAGGTTGCACAAATATTAGACTTTAAATCTCTCTCAAACACACAATAGTTTTCTTGAACTAACAGGCTTGATTTTATTTTGAGCAGAGGAGGGGATGATACTTCACTACCCTATCAGTCATAAAACAATCAAACACTGTGTCTCGCTCATTTCAGGTGGGACATGTATTTACCCAGAGATTTGATGAAGTTCCAGATGGGATGTAGAAGCCTGAAACATTTGAGATTACGAGATAATAGAGGCTATATATGAGCAACAAAGTCAATTCCACATTCAGCAGCAGGCTCCCAGAGCACTGGCGCACAACAACATGAGACCATTGATCACAGGACGGTGAGAGGTCCAGTTTGACACAGAGAGGAACTGTGTAATATTTGCAAATTTTGTGGTGTGTCTCACTTTCTGTCATGATTAAAGCTTCCTCTCCTCCTCTGACATCGCTGCCTCAATGAAAATGTAGCCTCTTCAACAATATGTAATACAACTAATAATCTGAAAGGCTATTCAATACACAAATACATTTTCCATTAAAAACTCTTATTCCTTGATCTTTCCTGATCATATCTTATCAGGGAAACAATTATAAGACTGTGGGCCCTGTTCTTATAGTTATACCTACAACCTCTTTTGTTTGAAAACTCTGTATGCATCCATACTGTTTCATAGGCTACACACTAATACTTGATGGAACTTATCTTTCTTTATGCTTTTAAGTTTTTTTTCTCTACATTTTATTCTTTAAAGTGTATAAAATTCTATCAGTAAAAGAAAGAAAATAACATTAATTCTAGGCTGTTAATTTCAGCTTTGATAATAGACTTTTTTTTTTTTTTTTAGTCTAAAAGACTTCAAAACCTCTGCTTCATAAGTTGTGGGGTTTTATACCTCATTTAAATGTGCTGTGAGAAACCAAGGAAGTGAGAAGTTAGTTCAAGATAAGAAGCAAAGTTAGTACAAACAAAGTGGAAAAGATGATAGGAGCAAGCATAAGAACCAAGTTGTAAGTTTGATGTTTTTTGCAAAGATGGCAGACTAAAACCACATGAATAGATGGGAACTGGTCTTGTGTTTTAGTTGATGATGTTTGTGTTGTAGGATTGCCATGACCTGGATTGCTGAGCATCTTCACCAGCACATTAATGGCAGTAAGAGCAGAAAATCCAATTTTGAAAGACCTCATGTGTTACCCAAAGAATTTTAACTATGAAACAAGTACTTTTGATTATGATTTATTTATTCTTTAGAGATATTGCAGTGTTCTATAAACAATTCATAGGAAGACAAAGTTCTGCAGTTTTCATCAGAATCTGAATTTTCCTTAGTGCCAAGTGCATTTATAAATACAAGGAATTTGTTCCAATAAGCTGGTCAAATAAATATATATATAGCTATAGTTATTAATGTGAATAGAAGTGAACAGTCAGAAGAAATATAGAAATAGTGGATGAGCTTAGTTAGCGGCCCTCATCATTAAGTTATTAGCCTTTGCGGTATGAACAAGCAACATTTCCAGGGCTGAGACAAGGTAACATTAGCATCACATTACAATGAGCTGATAGCTCCAATAGCTTCTATAAGGCACATTTCCACTAGTTCTGGGAAGATTTTTTTGGGACTGGGTCATTTACATATGTCTTGAAATGCTCCTCAAGTTTTCTCTTTCTCTTTGCTCTCCATCAGCAACCTCCATTCTGCTGTTGCTGATAACGTCCTAAACCAGTCAGAATATGACTGCACTTCTACAACTTTTTACTGGTTTTACTGTAACTATATTCAGTTGTTCATCTTTTCTTTTCTTTTTTTTGTCTAAGGTTTTGTGTTGAGATTGCTCAGTTAAGACATGGTGATATGCAATCTACCTTGTACCATCAAATGCTCTCAGGTTGTTTTTGCCGCAGGCCTGTGCTCTTCTTACCTCTCTAATGGCCTGTTCTTTCATTTTGCGTTATGATGCCTTTTAAACACACATTGTGGGATCACATCAGCAGCTTCTAAAGACAAATGGAACACTTGAAATCATCTCCAAACCATCCACCTGCTTAAATGATGGTGACATATTGAAGGGATACTTCAAAAAGCCCACAGCTGTCCATGAATAGGTGTGGGCCATCAGTACGAAATTATCAGCAGGTCAAGAGATGATTAAATTAGTACTAGGCCAGAGCTCTTTATTTAAAACAAGTGTCTGTCAATGATGGTCTTTTTTTAAATCCAAGGAAAAAGCATTTATCTGGACCTGTTGGGAGCAGTAAATGTGGCAAATGCAGTAATTTAGACATTATTAAAAATAAAAAAAGGTAACAATATGCTAGATAACCTTAAATTTTCTGCATGTTACTAACAGTGTGAGGGATTAACTTAAAGAGGAACCATCAATGAAAATATTTAAATGTTAGCACTCCACTAAAGAAATGAAACTAATAACCAAGCAGAGCAGTTTGTTGGACATGAGATGCATGACAGTTGCTAAGGTTAACAACGACACTTGGCTGGATCCTAGTAATTATTTTCCAGAACCTTCATTAGCTTAGAGACTTGTGGGTAAGGCTGTCCTCTCAACCTACTTTGCAGTCCTCTCACAGGAACATGGCTCATCCAAAATCTGCATCATTCTGGCCCCAGCCCAAGACTGCAACACAGTCAGAGAGTAGAGAGAAGGAAGAGCGGTATCTATGCTGTTGCCTCAGAGTTACTGGGGACTGCCGTTGTGTCATGGTTAATCACCAGCTCCTTTTCCAGTGTTTGAAGGAAAGTGCGTAGTCTGAGTTCTCCTCCAGGCCCAACCCCAGAGCAGCACCACAGGGTCCATCAGCAGCCTGTGGAGAAAAGCCCAGAATCCAATTGACTTCAAAAGTCAGGAGACCAATCTGTTTACCTCATCAAGCACGCAACTGAGTGGAGAGCATAAACAAAGTAGAGGAATAAAAGAGTGAGAAGGGTTACCGTGTGTGCACTGACCCTTCTGTAATGACACTCTCAGCCTCCCCACTGGCACCTTTCCAGTTTTCATATCCCACCCTATCAGAAAGTAAGGTGGTTCGCTGATAAAATTCTGCATGTTTCTGTGTCTGTTTTCTGATTTTCCCCAGGCATGGTTATCTTCCCAAAGCAGTCATCCCACCTCCTGTTGCGCAGATGTGAATTGCCTCAATAAGAGGGCTGCCTTCTTCATATTTTTGTTTTTTTGTTTTTCCTTCTTGCTCTAGTTGTTGGTTGATCTCCCTCATAGCTTTAGCTCCGGTCTGTCAGGAAACCAGCTTCAGGCTTAACTTGCATTATCAGCCTGGTTGATGCAATCTCTTTCTTCCCTATTGCCCCAAAATAGCTGGCGGATGACTTCTGGGACCAGGCAGCAACTCTGAATTTCGACATTTGACTGTAAAGTACAAAGAAAGAAGGAGAGAGAAACAGAGAGACAGTGAAATAGATCTTGACGGTTAAAAAGAGGGAATTGTCTGAAAAATGACTACCATAAAGAAGGAAATTTAGAGTAAAGGTTGGTGTAAAAGTGATGTCAGATTGACAGATGTACTGATTGCTTTCCTCACTTTCTTTTTTTTTTCTAAATCAAAGTTTCAACACAACTCACTGGTCATAGCCGACAAGTTCTTGAGTCATGAGTTTAAGTGTTACATCATGCCTACCAAGTTTGCAGAAAAACACAAGTTTTGTTGTAAATGTGGTTTATGATTTGAATGCATGTTGCACTGGACTTGGAAAATCAGAGTTTAATTCTTATGTGTAAAAAATTGAGAAATTCTTTTAAGAAACTGCATCAACAGAAATATAAGTTTGTAGTATGTGGCGTAAATTTGCTTTATAAAGTATGTGTCAAAGTGTGAAACCCACAGGGGGGAGGCTCTTTAGAATTTAAAGTGTCAGATGTTTGACCTTAGATATCAGTCTGACTCCAACCAGACATTTACAAAGAGCCACTATGCCATTATGAGGCGTAACCAAACGGTGGAACAGATTGACATCTTATAATATCCTCACCCAAGACCTCTGTTAGACCCCACTTCCATAAAGGGAGCAGGCACTGCTCTCATTAAAGGCAGAACAAGATTCCTCCTCTCAGAAAGGGACCAGGAAGGTGTCAGTGCCACACCAGCTACACAGTCGCTGTGATTTCTGTTTCCATGCTGAGGTTTGTTTCCGTTCTCCTGCAGAACCAAGGTATTACCACTTTTCGTTCAGTGAGCCTGTGTGCACATGACAGTTCATTTTCTGCATGATCTCCCAAAAGTCGATACGATCTTGTAAAGACAAATACCAGATAGCACTGGCTAACTGATGTAGTTCGAGGGAACACCATTAATCATTCTCTCCTGGAGGGGTGGGGGTGTTGGGTGGGCTTAACCAGTAATTCGTCATGCATTAATAAAATCACCAGATGATCTATGAATAAATTCACAGCTGACAACACCTTCATTACCTATGGTTCTGCAGGGTCTGTGAGCAGAGGTCTGTGTCAAACAAAGTGGGAGGTAACTGGAGTCCCTGTTGCTGAGACGATGAATGCTCAGTTAAGATGCTAGACAAGCCTGGAAAACCTGTTTGATTAGATTTTGAAGCAAACCATTCAGGTTTGATTTTTAAAAAAAGCATTCAAAATTATCTCATCAATACAACCACCTGGCTCTCCTTCCTAACTTGTGTGAAACTATACTTGGAGGTACAAGCAGGGGTAGTTCTGCTGGTGTGTGGGGATTACAACTGAACATCAACTCATGCGTCAATTTTTAATGAAACAACAATTACAAAGATAATTTCAAGTGTTACCTTATACAACAGTTTGAATGATGCACCACATCTCTCTCAAGCAGTGTGCTTCATAACTGACTTTCAAATGATCTCAAAACATAACCATCTTGCCCAGCTGTTGACTCTTAAATGCAACACTCTAACTGTAGAAAGTACCCAGTATTGCTGCACTCAACTCTATGATGGCTGTTGAAACACTCAGCCTCCACAATAAGAAAAGCCTTTTGAAATACATGAAAATATTTACTTAATGTTCCAATTCTATCATTTTCTGTGATTGTTAGTCAGATAAAATCTGTTGACAGAACTATTCCATCTGAGGAGGCCCCTTATGACTTGTTTGTTTGTGCTGTTGAATAGGAAACAGCTGCCAGTATTCACATTTCTTACGTGTCTTAGACGTATGAGTGTAAACATTTATTGTTCTTTTTCTATATAACTTCAAGATCCTGGAACTCGATATTTTCCACATCCTCTTAGGTTTTTTTTTTTTTTCTTTTTCTGGAACCTTCACTGACCACTGAAGCTCCTGAGCTTGTCGATTTGCACTGTTTACAAAATGAATGAATGAATGAATAGCCTTTGTTGTCATTGCATCATACAATACAATGAAATTAGGAGTGCTGCTCCTTTGGTGCACCTGGAGAATAAATAAAATAAAATAAATTTTAAAAAACTTTGTAAATATACAAGATATACAATAAGGAGTATTGCACATGGGTTAAGCAGATTATTGCAGTTTGTCGCAGTTTAAAGTGGGGATAGCTCTGGGAAAGAAGCTATCCTGAGTCTGTTAGTCTGAGTTTTGTGTGACCTGTGGCGTCGGCCAGAGGGCAACAGGTCAAAGAGGTGGTGACTGGGATGGGAGGGGTCTTTGATAATGTTGCCAGCTCAGCTGCGATAGCGAGAGCTGGCAATGTCTGCCAGGCTGGGCAGAGAGCAGCCAGTGATTTTCTGGGCGGTGTTGATCACTCTCTGCAGATATGACCATACAAGGATGTTTCACCTTCTATGATGTCATTGAGGGCCAGAAAAAAAAGTCTTCAGAAGAAAGTGTTCTCGTCTCTCAGAGGAAACAGTGTTTTCTGTATAAGAATACAATTTTATAATTTTTCCTTATTTTTTTAGCCTCCAGTCACATCTAAGAAGATAATTAACCACTGTTATGCTGTTGCCAGTGATTCATTATTATTACTAAGTAACACCAAAAAGCATAAAATGACCACTTAAATAGTCACTGTTACTGCAGTCAATGCAACCAGTAAGGGAAAGAGTTATAGATCACTTTATTTCAAGTTTTAATTAAAAAGAAAACTCCTCAAAAATTATGTTAAAAAAAAAAATACTCCAAGACTCCTCAGAGTAGTACTAGAAACCAAGGTTTATGCCATTCAGAGTAAATTTAAAGTTGGATCATGAATCTATCAGGAAAAATAGAGAAACAAAATGCAATTTGCCTGACTTTTAAAGGAAATAATTTAAATGTCAAGACAAACTTGTAACTTAAGTATTTTATCAATTTTTATTGTTTTTTTGATAAATAGAGGTTAGTGAAGGCAGTATAGCAATTCAAAAATACTGTTTTAAGAATTTAAATCAGGGATTTTATTGATTCATAAAATCATCAAATCAAAGAGTAAAGTTGTGTCAGCTATTTTTCTTTCATGAATGTAATTTTATCAATAGCAAAACTCATCAAATGACTGCTGCAAACTGCTGAAGAAATAGTGCACAAGTCTTAGGCACTGCTCGTCTTGTTGTTTTCTTAAAGTTTTAACGATCATCAATATTTACTTTTTAGTCTCCCTACTAAGATGCAAAGAGGTGAGCCAATTATTGACCTGCTTTTTAATTACTGGCACTGGTCATGGAAAAACCAATGTCAGTCAACCTCAAGATAATATGTAAACAAAATAAAACCACAATGTTCAAAAGAAAATGACTACAAGCAAAAGTCTATATTTAGCGTGACCTCTCTCAGAGCCAAGCCCATTTGCCTCTGTTCAATACACGTGTTTGTAATGGTGTCAATTAGGATTTCATTCTATATCATTATAGCAGTGTTAGATTTGTTTATTTTCTGTTTGTATCTTTATGATACTGAAAAATAAATGTGGATGTGTTTGCAATTTTAGCTAAAAGACAAGACTAGGAGTGCCTAATACTTTTGCATAATAATGTTGATTATTTAGGAGCATTATGATTCCTACTAATGAGGCTACAGGGTTGACAAGACATTTGGTGATTGGATAGTTAAAATTTTAAAGAGACTTTCCATGTGACTTTCCATGCTGAAAAGTCAATTGATAGAAGATGTTTTTCTCTACAAATTCTCAAAATTGTTGTACTGTGATTTCATATAATATACATATACATTTCATATATTATATATATG
>JAOWBL010038673.1:0-27313 GCA_028564865.1 Zenarchopterus dispar | reverse complement strand
GATTACATAATGATCTAAATAACTGCAATGGACTGCTGATCTGTCCTGTTTGTACCCATGCCTCTCTCCTGCAATGGGCTGGGATAGGCTCCAGCAGACCCCCGTGACCCAGTAATGGATTCAGCAGGTATAGAAAATGGATGGGTGGAAGATCTAAATAAATGCAGATTTCCTGCTACTAAAGTCAGATAAGACTGACATTTCTTTCTATGGTCCGAAACAGTGTGTCTAGGCATTTAGTAATTCTGGATGGTACTATTCCTGCATCAAGTACTACTGTTTGAAACCATTGAGTTATTTTTGTTTAGGTTTGTCATTTAAATCACTCAAAAACTATTTCCCATAGCTGCTTCCTTCCACCTTTCTAATGCTGTATAACTAAGGAAAATTATGTTTCCGATTTATGCAGAAATCCTATTATTTCGAACTTTACAATTTAACTTTTGCAATACCTTCTTAGAACGATGTCTTTAAAGTTCTAAACATCACACAGATGATTAAAAGTGGTGCAGGGAGAGCTTTGATGAGGATTATAACACAAGGTCACGTTTCTCCTATCGTAGCCCCCCTTCAGACAAGTGTGAAAGACTGATAAAGCCACACAGGAAATGACTATTTCTAGTTATTACTGTTAAAGGTGGACCTGCAAGTTACTGAATCATGGGAGTACTTAGTAATACCTACATATGTTTGTGTTTTTGACTTAATTTATGTTAAATGTTGTTGCAAAAAAGCCATATGATTGAAAGAAGTAGAAATATCCATGTACGTATGTATGCATGCACCTACCCATCTATTTATGTATCTATACAAAGTGAACATGTTTTAACATTGTATGTAAACCAAGAATACCTTTTATTTTCATCTGTTCCAAATAATGAAAGAGACAGAGGAAAAAGATAGAGGCATCTGCAGTGTCTGTTATTTATGTAGTAGTATTGCCTTTGATCAATATTATAGCTAGTGTATTAAGGGCTCTTTTTTCATGTTGGAGGAATGTTAATTTTATCCTTGTGCAAAAAACCTTTTAACCATGTGAGATTGTTGGTTTTCCTTGGTTGCACTCCTTTTTGGAGGTCTGTCTACAATCGTTTCAGTGAAGTATACGTCAGTAGATGGTGAGGGCCGAGGTAAAAACTTCACTTTGGACTGGTTGAGGA
Source organism: Zenarchopterus dispar (assembly GCA_028564865.1). Lineage (NCBI taxonomy): Eukaryota > Metazoa > Chordata > Actinopteri > Beloniformes > Zenarchopteridae > Zenarchopterus > Zenarchopterus dispar. The sequence continues at coordinate 26,153 of JAOWBL010038673.1, read as the reverse complement.
ACACTTGTCCACCGTAGATTTTTAGGAATCTTTTTCGATTCTTCTTGTTTTAAAGAGATCATCTTCTTTTCATTGTTAGTTTTTACACTTAGTATGAAGTTTCTAAAATTCCCTGGCATTTAAGTGAATCCTTACATGTTCTGTGTGCCATAGCCTACAACACAACCTGAAACCATGGTCACTCTGCTCATGTCCTTAAGAGTTGGGGAAATGTTATTGTTGTCAATGTTATTCACTCATTGGCACACTAAGTAGGTATCAGTTATTTCAATGTTCTGAGTATTATATTGCTAATTGGAAGTTTTGATATTTGCATAATCTAGAATATTATGATGCTGAGTTAATGCTAAGTTTTTAGAGGTCTCAAATCTCTAGGAGTGCAAAATATTTTGTTTGTTTCATTTCAGTTTTCTCTTAAAAATAACAAACTGGTTTTGCTTAAACATTGGAATGATGCACCTTCATAATATGTTCTTGTTTTGTTTATATTTGGTAATTACTAAGACCCACTACAATATTAGTACTAGGAGGAGAATCAAACAGGTGATCTGCAATCATCTTAGATTTCTAGAGACAGACATGCACCATAATTTAAAGCCATTCTAAGATGAATCTTTTTGGCCATCATAATAATAAACTGGGAAAAAAAAGCAGTTAGACATTTTTTTAATAATATGGCTTTGTCCGTATAATCAACAATCATTTTAGATCAACTGGCATATTTTAGTCTAAAGTTGTATTTTAACTAAGGGATATTTAATCAGGCATGCGCTTCCTTTCATTGTCATGACCTTTCACAGAGTATTAGACAAGTCAAATATTCACCATATTGATTTCCTCTGGAGATCACAACCCCACCAAACTGTGACACCCAACTTTATTTGGAAAACATAACACTCCATTTGTGAGGACATTATGAGACAAACTCTACCTCTGATTTCAAAATGAAAGTGTTTTAATCACCAAGATCATACCAGACTCTACATCATAGTTGCTGTTCTGTTTGGTATTACATTGCCCACCTGTCATTTTTATCGTATTGAAACCTTGGATGTTTAGCAGCAAATCCGGGAATTAATGATGAATACAGGAGGTAGGCCATGTGTGGTGCAAAAATAAAAACGGCAAAATAGAACGATCAAAAGCAAAGAGACCAAGAGAGAAGACATGCTGTTAGTTACTAGATATATTTAGAGGTAATAACTGAATCACTGCACGAGCTGCATTATTGGCCTATTTTTGGGACGTGAAACAATGTACTCCTAAAAATAAGAGGGTGGCAAATTATTAGCACACATGAGCTGTGGAAGTGTGGATAACAGCTCCATTTCTCTCTCATGAACACAGACAAGCACATCAACAAGCAGAAATAGACAGATAGAGCTATATACGTAAAGACACACAAATAGACTGAAATCCTGAGAGGTGTCTCAAACTGTGCATCTGATGCAATAGTTAGCAACATCCCAACAGACTGCCACAGCCCTCACCGCCAGGATTCATCAGCACAGGCACCATTGAGCCAGAGGAGCAAATCCCCATCTGCAAATGCAGCAAGCTAATCACCTGCAGAAAAGAAAACATCACGTATCTTTCCTTGGGATGGTTTTTCTGCTAGAGCATTTTTTTTGTGCATTTCTTTTATATACACTGCAGCAGCTTCATTTTTGCTGAGGGTGGAATTCACAACTCCATTTAACACATTGTTCAGAATTACTGATAAGAACAATAAAATAGAAACGGTTCAGAGATAAAGGTGCCTTTGAGAACTTTAGACGTCAAGTCCATTTTTTTTTCATTTTCCTGAAACTACTCACTTCTGCTTTCGACACGGCCCTTAAAGAGCATGTGGTGAAGCTGTCAGATTCAGAAATAGCCTCCATGGTCAGTGCACATGTGTGAAAGCAGTTGTTCACAGTGTGTGCCTTTATAGCTACAATCTTATCTACTTCAACAGAATACGGGTTTACACCTTTACCTCCCCACAAACCCCAACCTTCAACAGAACAATAAGACCTCTGTAAGACGAGTCGCTGAATTTACATATGGCAAGATGCTGGTGTTCCAGAAGTGTGTACAGCAAGTGCATTTATAATGAATATCTATCATTAGTTTGATTTAGTCAAGCAGTTTCTACACAAGTATAAGATTTAAACCATGGATCCTACCAGATGAGAGCTTAACTGATCAAATGAAGTCAATCTTTGGTAAGCTGTGCATGTTTCCCAGAAAACTAGTGAAGAGTTAATTAGATTAGGAGATCAGGTAGTCTAAAAAGTGATATTTTACAATAAACAAAGGTTAGCAACGGAGGTTGCCCTGCTGCAAATTCCTTAAACGTTTGCAGTGTCATACACCTGCATTGGTCTGATTTCACTCAGGAGGAAGTCCGAGTCTTTTGAAACTAGAGGTAACATAGACATTTTTTCCTTGCTTTACTTTGAATCATTATCACTGTTTGTTTCTTTGTTTTATAATGACTCTGATTATTTACTTTCTCTTAAGAGGCATTCAGATGGCCTGTTAAAAAGAGCTATAGTAATCCTTTAATCACTTCAAGAGGATAGTAGTCCACATTACACCCTAAGAACTAGGCTAATCTAGAAGAAGCTGCAGACTTATCATACACAGGGCTGTGCTGCAGCGCAGCCACAAGACCTGTTGCCGAATATGAATTAAATGGTGATTTTAGTGGGGTATATGAAGTCTGATTTGAATACTTCAGATAACTTAAAAGTCGTGTCAAAGGTTACATTTTTCCTTATAAATCTGGCATCGTTAACCCAAGTTAAATGTATTTTGTATAGTATTACGATGGTGAGTTAAGTTTAAATTTGCCTCACAAAAACAGTGCGTCCACAAACTTGAAGTGTGCCCTGTGGATTCTTTATATTAAACTCTGCTTGAACTATTGCATTCAGGTTTTTTTTTTTCTGACGAAAAGGCTCAAACTACTGATCTTTCACCTTCAAAGTAAACAAAAATGAAAACTTAAAACGGTTTATAAACAAATAAACAAACAATTAGTTAGAAAGCATTAACAGAATTAGCAGATCTGGGGGAAAAATATCTTGCTTTGATAAATAACACCCTGGATTTTTTTAAAATTCAAGTTTCATTTTTAAATGAATGAGACATTGCTTATAACTGCTTTTTTTTAAAAAAAAAATCTTGTATTTTAAAACAACTAAAACTAAGAGATACGTTTGAGTAGCAAAAATAATAATAATAATGATAACAATAATAATAATAACAATAATAATTATTATAATCATTTTAACTAACATGGATGTTTGACTTAATTCCCTCTGTCGTGGTGCTTTGTGTTGACTTGGTCAGATCTGCTTTTCCCTCCAGCTCGTCAAGACATTGTTTTCTACGATCCGACAGAAAAACTCCATTGTTGTTGGGAACTTTTTAATCTGGGGATTTAACACCCATCACATGTCCAGACGGAGCTGCGGGGCGCTCTGCCACCGCTGCTGAAATCCATATCACAGAGGAAAGCACTCTTCCCGACGGGACTGAGTAAAACATTTGAAACTCACTGCAATGCCAGAGCGGGTTTCACGACTGTAGGACAGCCGGGGGTGGGTTGTGTTCAGGGAGCCCAGCGGGGGGACCGGAAACTTTCCCCCCCCCCTCTTGTTCCTCTCTGGAGTAGCTTGACCACTGGAGACTTTTCGGGATAGACATGACGAACAAGTACAGCCAGAGATGTTTAATCGTCTTGTGTTTACTGGGGATTTTATCGGCCATCATGACAGTTTTATCGGTGATTTTAATTTTCCAGCTGCAGTCTCAACAGAGGGCGGTGAAGGAGTCGCCCCCCTCCACGTCCTCGGTCATACCCGCTCCTGTCTGGGCCGTCCTGCTGCCGGTCTCCACGGTGCTGTCCGCTCTGTCCCTCACCCTCAACCTGAGCTCTGTGGTGGTGTGCCTCCTCCACAGCTACTTTTCCACCGAGGTCTGCAGAGGAGAGCAGGACACCGACAGGTATTTCGCCGGCATGCAAACACACTTGCGGCTGGACGCTTTGTGCAAATTGGTCATGTAGTTCCGGTCAAGTGTGACGCATTTTTTTGACCGGTTACAGATGATTACAATATAATTATACACTAAAATCATTATCTATATATATAAAAAAATTCCTTTTTTAAATGTAACATTCTTCTTCTGATATAAATTCAAGTCGGCTTAGTGAAATATAATTATACCTGGTGTAGTATGTTCAGGAGCCCTGCTTATGGCGGCTGAAGCACGTCGTTGTTGTAGTGATCATGAAAGGGAATATATAAAGAAAAACTGGAAACAGAGGAAGCATGTTGCTGGTTGCCTGGGGTGACAAACAAATCATCAGTTCAGATTTAACATAATCATGCCACGGACAAATTCTCATCCAATGAATCATTTAAATTTGCAAGGTACCATAGTAGTATAACTTTATACTACTAGTATAATGTTGCAAAACAGCTTCAGAAGAGCTCATCCCACAGGGGACAGGTGTGGGGAGACCTTGACTCCTTTAAGTGGCTGCTTTGGCCATCAGAGCCTTAAAGACATGATTCAAAATGCATATTTTGTGTCCTATTTTATTTAGATTTTGAGAAACTGTATTTTTGTAAAAAGGACATATCTCCTTTAAATGATGACTGTTACACTAGTCTGTATTTTAGTGTTTTCCATTATTCTGTCAAGTAATATAATTATGGCTCTGTAAGAGCACCAAATAACTGTTAGGAACAATGGTATATAAAGTCAAGCAATTTCTTTGATCTGAATAAAATGGATGCTAGCAAAACCCTTAACTTAAACTTTGAGGAAGCACTAGTTACTTCGTGCAGATGTATGACTTTCTATTATATGCAAAGGTGACGATTAATTTTGAACTTAATAAAAGTCAACATATAACCACTTATACATTTAAAAAATATAATTACAAGTAATACATATTTAAGTACACAATAAAATAGCTCAACAATGTAGCCCTGTACTCCATCCTTCATCTGATCCTATTTTCTGGGAAAAAGGTGAACATCGGTGCAGTAAGTGGAAAAAAATGCGTAAGCTGTTTACATGCGTTTTGCTCGTGCCCACACAATCTTCTTTAACTGTAAACCACAGCCTTATCCTGGATACTAAATTTAACTATTGCATTTTTCTTTTGAGTTAAAAAAAAAAAAGAATCAGACCCACAAAAGGAGGCTACCTTCTGTGTCAGAGGGCAGAGGCCCACATTGCAATGTTGTTGATAAACCCCCACCTCCCGACTCTTATGAATCCCATCCAAAACAATGGCCTTCCTCTCATTATGCAGCCAGCACACAGCCGTTCCCACAACAGCATACAAATTCGACAGTGTGTCCCAGGACCTCCTGACTGAAAGAAGGGAAACTAAGAAAATGTGTACAAGATATTACACACCATTTCAAGCAAATACTAATAATTTTATGTTTTAGGTTTATAATGCTAACCTTTAATGAAGAAAACAAAGTTGTCAAAACAACTGCAGATCATCTGTGTTACCTTGTGGAGAAATGTGGAAAAGCGAACAAAATAAAGAACTAATACTGGAGCAGAAACATACAGTGGTTAGTAATACACAGGATTTTCTTTCCAACAGAACAGACTGGTTCCTTTTGGATAGCACAGGTGTACGACATGTGGCTGTTGGACTCTTCTGTCTGGGAGTGTCTGTGTACTTGATAGGTAAGAACAGACTGAAAACATGAAAATTTCATTTCATTTTCTTTTTATTGTCAGCATTTTCTGTTGAAGCACTTCACTCAATCTAACATGCATGCCATGTCTTACGTCTTAGACATCCACCACCTCACAAAAATCGGAAAACTAGAGCCCAAAACGTTGTTGTTGCAGTGGATTTTCATCAGCAGGCGCAAAAGCACTGCTGCTTTCCCTCTAATCCAGCCAACCAGTCCGAGAGAACAATGCATTCTTTGAGCAGCCATGACTTAAGTGTTTTTAATGCTGAACCTGGCAGTGCTGGTGCTCTTTGTTCCACTGAGTGGCTTGTACTCCCGGGGTGGGTGGGCGGGGTCACCAGAGGCAGTCGCTTCATTGTGATGGGAGGTGTTGCCCTTGTGACCCCACTTCAGCCACAATCAAAAGGTGGAAAACTGTAGAGACAACACGATCGCCTCTTGAAATGGTGTTACATCCCAGAACTGTGACTTTCTCCCCCCTCCTTCAACACGCCCGAGTCCATGGGCCTTTTCCTGCAAACAGGACAACCACATTAAGAGGAGCAGCTTTTACATTATATTTGGTTTCCAGTAGTTTGGCACACTGCAGACTAATATTGTTTGCTGTTCATAGAGAAAATTGTAACTCTCTCTGTTTCCAGTAATTCATTAATTTTAAACCACCCTCTTCTCTTATTTGGCAGCTATGTCCATCTTCATGCTCCTGATATTTGAGATGGAGACAGGTATTGCCAGTGCCTGCGTACTCTCCTCTGGGATCCTGATCCTGCTGGTGGCTGTGATGCATTCACTGTTCAAAGCTTCGCACACCGCCAGACACTATCACAGGAACCATGTCGACACCCTCTATCAGAATGACCATGGAAGCAACAGCACGCCCCTCTCTCGGCCCTGTGAGCTGAGGGTCGGTGTCGACAAACCACGTATTCACCGCAGCCAGTCGCATGTCCAGCATCCGGTCACCTACCCTCTGTGTGTCAGTCCGAGGCAGCGAGAACAGTATCAGCCTCAGCAGTACTCCCCTGTTGAAGGTTCTCAGGTTCACTCTAGTGATAAAGATGGTTATGGCAGCAGTGGAAGTTTTCCTCGAATGCACAGGACCCTGTCTACTGAATCTGGTTTACTGCAGGCCCAGATTAAACCTTGGAATGGCGTCAACAATGAGATGAGGAGTGTTCTTGCACGCAAGTCTGGGATTTCAGCAAAAGACTCTACCCTTGTGTGACATAAAACTTTTGTCCTGGTCAAAGGAAAGAATGATTTAGATGATTGATAACCTCAAAGTACCGCACCAGGGCTCAACAAGTGAAATCTGAGAGCAGAGATAGAATTACTAGTTTGTACATTTTCCATGTAAATTTGTCATGACTGCAGACAGCAGACTGAGGTCAAAAACACCTAAATTTTCACAGCCTCAGATTTTGCAGTACTGATGACTTGATGAAAAGCAATTTGCATAATTTTACTATTTTTTATGAATGAACATGATTTAAATCTCATTATATAAATGTCAATGCCACCCAAGTATCAATCTGGCACATTTATAGCGTTCATTAATGTAAATACTTCACATGGCTGTATATAATTGCTTTATGCCATTTATAGATGAATTATGTTTTCTTATGTGTTCAAAATGATTTCATATTGACCTTCAGTAAATTCTTAAAAAAAAAACAAAAAACACAAACACAATTCAATTAAAAAATAATCAACTTTTACATGAGATCTTGAAAGTATTTCCAGAAAATCCTGTTATTAAAAGGTCAGTCAAATGCACTTTTCCCTCATTTCTCATAAATTCTGACTTTCTCATGTCAGAGGATCTACTAACCTTGAGCACCTCTGACCACAGATCATGAGGAAGTGGATGGGGCTTGTGGAGTTGAGACAAGGGCGCTGGGAGATGGGGTCACATCATGTAATCTGCATGCAGGTGTCAGTGGGGGGAAAAATAAAAATAAACAATAACAAAAGACATGGACAAAAAAATATAAAGGAAGTAATGAGGGTCTCATATTGTGAAGACTTTATGCCGGAGATACAACATCACTCTGCAGCTATTGGGGGTGTAAACTGGTATTACTGGAAAGCAACCCCAAAACAATAGCTGATAGAAGTTAGTTTTAATGAAGGGTCAAAGAAAATGGACAATGAGATACAATAAAAAAACAAATACAAAAGAATTTAAGACACAAGGACATGCAAAAATCCCTTTTACAGGTATGAGGGAAAAATAAAGAACATCTACTTTTACTAAGATTTTATGTTTCGGGCAAGGAATGAATCATCCTAACAATCTTAAAATTAAACCTCAAATGAGCAACAAGAGATGAGTCATATGACATAGTTGTCATTATTTAACAAAATTAGTGCTTAAGCAGGTTAAATACTCCACATCTATTAAGTTCTTCATAGTATAACTAAAATAAGACTCAACTAGCATGGCTTATGAGGGAAGGTTGCCTGAAAAAAGGGCTTCCTTCTCAAATAAAATACCTTGGCTTGGGTACTTAGAAGTTGTATCTGAACAAACCACGACTTCTGGAACGATGCACTTTGGAAATTCAAGCCCAAAGTGAAAATTGCTGATCATAAGGCATGGTGAAATGTTTGATGAAAACCAAGTGTAACGTCACCATAAACATCTCACATCTACAGTTCGTCATAGTGATGGCTTGTGGTTGCTTTGCAGCCACAAGACTTGGGCAGCTGACAGTCACCAAGTCAACCGTGAATCCAAACCTAAGTATTACAGTCAAATGTGTAAAGCGTAACTGAAAGTGAATCATCCAGCAGGATACTGATCCCAAGAACACCAGCTAATCTACACAAGAATGACTGAAAGAGAATCCAGATTGTTCCAGTAACCCACTCAAAGTCCAGACTTCAACTCAAATGAAATTCTGTAACAGGAACTTAAGAGAGCTATGAATAAACAAATAACAGAAAAACAAAGTGAACCGAGGCAATTTTGCAAAGAGTAGTGTGCCAAAATTATTCCACAACAATGTACTGATATATCACCTCGACTAAAGCTGGGTCTACAAGCTTTTAATTCATGGGTAATGCTTCATTTTTCACACAGTACCTCTTGTATTTTGACTTAGGTTTTGTTAAATAATCACAAAATGTCATGTTTCATATGTTATCCATCTGAGGATGTATTTGCCAAATTTTCAAAGATTATGATTTTTATTTGGTCATGCCATGTGAAACCTCAGAAGAATATGAACTTTCTATTCACAGCTGTACAGGTGAGTGATGGAGTCAATAAAATTAAACCCCACAGTTTCTTGCTTTTTGAGTACCAATAGTACCTTCATCAGTAACTGTACAGTTTATAAAAATAAATCTATGAAATGAATCTTAGCTGGTGAACATTTTTTTCCTCCAAATTAGCAAGAAATTCTGATATTACCCTCACACTTGGGAGATAAATGCAATTTGGAGAGCAAGGACCCATAGCTATGACATGGCTATCATAATGATACTGACATCTATAATTTTAAATATGAGAACCACATGACAGAGGATGGCTTTTATTTTGAAGTAGCTGAATGTGTCAACTAAAACAAATCATGAAAAGTACAAAAGACAAAGCAAAACCAAAGTACGACCATACCAGAGGGCATTATACGATGTCTACAAAATCTTAAACAATCCTAAAAAAAATGTGTAGTGTGTCAACCTTACACTTTTGCTGTCTGTGTACATACTCATTAATGCCTCCTACCTGCGCCCTTGAGAGCTATTAATCTGTTCCTTCATGCTGATGGCTTGCCGGAGAAGGCTGTCGATGTTTTTGAAATACAGACTACTGTTTGCCATGCTCTTCACAGCACTGCAAAAACCAACACATTAATGCACGTGTTAATGGGTAAAGCAAAGGGTAAATGAGGTTCTGCTAGCATAAATATTTAAAAGTATGAATCCGCTCACCTGCATGCATACTCGACAGTGTAGATGGCTCCTTGACTTTGTTCCTCCCAGCTCTGCATATCTGTCTGTATGAGAAATGACAGAAAAGGGAAAATAACAAATACACAGAAAGTGTTTGATGATGTCATAGAACTGGGAGCACAGCTTTAGTTTAATTAGTTATGTACAATCACATGGGGAAGTGTTAGTGGTTCCCCTAATATTTATCCATGATATTCATTTGACTGGAAGTGAGCTCTTTGAATATTTTAAGATCAACTAATTATTTCTCTTAAAGCATTAAAGGCAGATAAACATACCAAGAAATATAGAAAAAGTAAATGCAGCGTCTGTGGTAAGCCCCCATTGTTACTTTTAATTATTTCATGGACTATGTACGCAACTAAAATAGCACAGAAAACTAAAAATGACAAAGAAGAAAAAAAATTCATTAAAAGTTATTTGGCAACAGAAGACTAACTCCTGTTATGGAGTTAGTTATAATGGAAGACTGGAAAATGATGCTTCTGGAAGATGGACTCACTGTCAAAAAGAGGGTTTTGTACTGTTTAAGAGGAGTGGTAGCCTAGCGATTACAGAGGTCGGTTTGGGCGTGGAGGACCCAGGTTCAATCCCCCAGATTAACTAAGGCAAGCCACTGTGGGCAAGGCCCTTAACCTCCAACTGCTCCCCGGGTGCTTCAGCAGCCCACTGCTCCTAGTATAATTAGTGATGGGTTAAAAGCAGAGGACAAGTTTCAGTGCATTTTGTAAGATATGTACTGACAATATATGGATTATCCTTATAATTTTGGGAATTGATCTTCTCTGGTAGAAATAATGTGCATGTGTATGCACAATATATGAAGTGGCACCTTTTATTTTCTCTAATTTCTATAACGTGCTTTACACAAACTTATACAAACAGTCAACTGAAGCTTCTTATTAGATGTACAGTGACTATAAAATGTTAACACACTGTTATGAAACTGTAGATTTTTAGAATATAAAGAAAGAAATAACATAAATGCCAGATGTGTTACATATTTAATGATATATTCCAATAAAAAGAAATATTTATTGGGAATATTTTAAATAAAAGAAAACCTGCCACAGCTTGATTTGCACTTTGTGGAAGCAGCTTTTTTCATCACAATTTTTTTTCTGCAAAAAGCTCAAGTTCCTTCAAACTGACGGTGATCTCCTAAGTATGACTTTTCTTTTTCTTTTTTTTTTTTCTAGGTCATTACAGAGGTTATTAATGAGAATGAGGTATGAACTCCCACTGGGCCATTCCAGGACTTTTTATTTCCTTTTCTGAGGTCACATCTTGGTTGCTTTTGATGTGTGCATTCAATTATTATTGTGTTAGAACATGAAATTCTTCTTCTTTTTCAACTTTCTAACAGAGGACAGAACATTTTGTGCCAAAATACCTTGGTATTGTGAGATATTCATTTTCCACTCTATCTTGACAAGGTCCCCAAAACATAATGCTGACCCCACGATGTATAACTGTTGCTATGGTGTTCTTTGGATGATGCTCTACATTGTCTTTACACCAAACATACCTTTTAAAAATTAAACCAAAAAAGTTCAATGTTTGTCTTGTCAGACTATAACATATTTTCTCCAAAAGGTGTGGGATGACTGAATAATTCAGATACACTTGCCTAATTCTGTAAGAAACAGATTTGTAAGAAACAGATTCCATCTTGCCATCTACTCCATAGGCCAGACTTGTGCTGAGTACATGAGAAGGTCACATGTAAAGAGAGACCAAACCCTGTTAGCAATTCCTGTAGATACTTCCGTGTTGCTTTTGGCCTCTTGGTAGCCCTCCTGATAAGTTTCTCCTCATCCTCTCATCAGCTTTGGAGGATCATCCTGATCTTTGTAACACCTCTATGCTGCCACAGTTTCTCCATTTATTTATGGTTGTTTTGACATTCAATGCATTTAATATGCCTGATATCCTCACTGGTCCTTCCTAACAACTACGTCTTGCAGTTTATTTGGCAACTCTTTATAGCCCATGGCTCTCGGTAGAATGCAACCTCAAACACATTAGCAAGTACTACAGCAACTGCTCATTTTTATCTGGTTTTATTCAGAACCACTTTAGTTATGTATGTGTATGTCACTTGTCAACAGCCCTAATTTTAAATTTGACTGGTTCATTCAGAGGACAGTTAGAGCCTCCATTATGACAGGGTGTGCAAACTTATGCAAAATGTATAAGCCTGCATACCCATACACAGTGCATTAAGTTTTTAAGCAGGTATTTCCCTCAATTACTGAATATTTCTTTAATTCCCTGGATCTTTGTTGGAAGATCAAATTAAAAATGTGACCATTTTAAAACGTATCTTGTTATTTCTGTTACTTGTGTTTTAAAAGCCGTCATTTTGTAAGAGCGTGCAAACTTTTTACAGTACATGTACTTTAAATAAACATTGCGACGGTTTTCTTCCAATATCAGGGTTTTAGGGCCATGCCCAAGAAACACTTTAAGTGGAAGACCTGGGTACGGAACCACCGACTCTACAGATGAAGAATGAGCTAGTCTACGCAGACGTAACATAAACGAAGGAAGGAAGAATACCTTATGTTGCACCAGTTCAGGTAGGGACCTCCTGACGTGCTCCTGCAGCCTGTAAAGAGCCACTGAGGGCTCGTTAGCCAGGACGTACATACTCTCCGTGAACTTGTCACTCACTGAGGAATTAAAGAAGCACAGACAGTAGATTAAAACACTTGACGCGTTTGAGAAGGATGCACGGAAGCACACAACATCGTGACACGTGAACGATACATAGCCTTTAGCTTCGCGGCTAAGCTGAGCAAACAGCTCTTACAGTACCATCAGTATGACAAGTTAAGCCCACATTTACTCTGATAAGGTTTACCTCGCCGAACTTTCAGTTGCATCTCTTGATCCTCCATGATAGAAGCTGTCCTCTTGTAAAACCAGTGTTTGAGTGAGAAACAAATACAGCCCGTTCAGTCACCTGATTCTATCCCCTTCCGTATTATTGTTGACGCGTGTTACAGCACAGTTGTCCGGACAGAAATCTTAACTACAACAACAATAGTTCCTTCGTCAAACAGCGCTAGATGCGGTGTATGTTACGTGGGCTCCCGATAGAAAGGTGTTTTCCATTTTCTTTTTTTTAAACAGAGAATTTTTTAAGTAGCTAAACAACTGAGTGACGTGAAATGCACTCTTGGCACTCTCGGGGGATCAGCAAAATTCATTGTTTAACCTGAAATAATTTACTTTCAGTTTTCTCCAAAAGGAAGTTAGCGCGACTGTGAGGTTGAATGTGGTGAGTGGAAAATGTTATTTATTCCATAAAGTAACACATTTTTGTCAGCTCTCTCTTGGTGGCAGGGTCAAATGATCTTGTACCCATATTATATTTTATTACAGTTATAATGGAGACGAGAGGTGATGAAGAGGCTGCAGATGACCAACACATTCATCCGTCTGGTAGAAATGAGTATTCCTCTGATTCAAGACAGGAGAAACCCACAGGTAACGTGTCCTTATAATACAAGTTGCCAGTTTATGGTTCTTTTTCTGATTATACCATACATTTTTGTGTGACACCTGACGTCACATAATGTTTATAGACTGTGAAGAATTGACAGTCACTATCTTGCATCCCTTGACTTTGGCTGTGTTTCATCTGCCTGGTGGGTGCCTCCAGACAACATGGATGTGGATGAAGATGATTTATTCAAACACTCCACCACTCTGACCAACAAACAGCGTGGGAACGAAGTTTCAGTACGACCAGCAACATTAGACTGTAAGTAGCCTTTTGACAAAGTGGCTGTGGTATTAGAGAATCATTTTCAATGTTTTAGCTGTGTTAAGTTGTTTTCCTCCCCTACTAGCTCTGTCCATACATCAGCTAGCAGCCCAGGGTGAGGTTTCACAAGTGGCTGCACACCTCAGTAAAGGTGAAAATTACTTTCCACCAGTATTAAAACATTTGTTTTACATGTATTGGATGTTTTAAAAATTCCTACAGATGGGCTGCATCTTATTTTTTCTTGCAGACAGTTCACTGCTCAGCAGACAGGATGAACGAGGTTTCACGCCTCTCATGTGGGCAGCAGCGTTTGGGGAGAAAGCAGTGGTGGATTTTCTCTTGGAAAAGGTTAGGAAGAAGACAGAGTGTTCATGTCATGATGATAAACTTTACCATCTTACTGACATTTATGTAATCTTTATTGAAGGGTGCAGACCCAAAAACAATTGCAAGGGAGCGAGAGAGTGCCCTAACCCTGGCCAGCTCTGGAGGTTATGTGGATATTGTTGAGTCTCTTCTCAGACACGGAGTTGACATTAACACCTATGACTGGGTATAGTTAAGACTTTCAATCACAAACACTTGAGATCATTTGTAATATATATTAAACACAATTTTGCTGTTTTTTTTAAAAAAAAATTAACATTATGCACATTTTTATTCTCAGAATGGGGGAACTCCTCTTCTTTATGCTGTACGAGGAAACCATGTCAAGTGTGTCGAAGCACTATTAGGTATGTGAAATGTTTGTTAATCAGAAGAAATTGGGATACGCTCAGTTTAAATGTTTTGATTCCTATTAAGGTGCTTTCTTTCAGCCAAAGGCGCAGATATGACCATTGAGTCAGACTCTGGTTACAGTCCAATGGCCTTAGCTGTTGCCCTTGGACACAAAAAAAGTATGTATCATGTTCCTGTACCTGATATACATCACTTTCAGAATTACTGTCAGCACTCAATTCTGAATACATGATTTATAACAGTCAAGAAAAAAAAACTTGGCAATTAGGATATTTTACTAAAATGTCCAGTGTAAAGTGGAAGCATTTGTCACAATAGTCTATAAATGTTTCTTTCTTGCAGATGTCTGTTTATAGCTATCAAATTTTCAGTTGCATTCTTATTTCTGAAAATATTCAAAATTCTCCATCTAAAATTTAGAGTGCAAATTCTAATTGCAATTTACATTTAACAGTGTAGTGTAAATGTCTTACAGAATTAACTTTCATTTTTGTTTTTCCAGTCCAGAAAGTTTTGGAGGACCACATCCTGAAACTCTACAAGCCACAAACATGACACATGTTAAACTAAATCCATGAAAAAGGACATTCTGACATGTCTCATCTGAGATCCACAAGCAGCTGTCCGTGATGAGAAGATGAACACAAATGTCATGTTGAAAAGTGATAATTCAGCACATATGTAGAAACATTTTCATAGGAAACTGGATTTCTTAATTTATCCACTGCTTATTCCATTTGAATGCATTAGTTATTATGTGTGACATTGTATGTTTTTTTTTTTTAAAAGAACAAAAAACAAACATTGATGGGATGACTAAAGTGTCATGGCTGTGCTGTAGAATAATTTTTAAGGAACCATAAATTACAGAAAAATACATTTTACAAAAAAAGGAAAAGATCTTTTATTGGAATTATGATTTAGATCAGAAAGGCACAATATAAGTATGGAGAGCAGAGTACAAAACCTTTAATGACTCCAGCAAATACTTGATGTTTGAGATTGTGGGACATCTCCCTGAGTGCATTCATACCAAAAAAGGGCACATTCACATCAGTTTGCAAGGTGGTAGCACAGATGACGTGTTTCTGAGTATCACCACACCATCCTATACTTTACCCAGAGGTCATTTCCTCTCACGAGAGGAGAAAAAAAAAAACAAAGAAAAAAAACATGGTCATGAAGCTTTTTCCCCTAGGACATCCAAGGAATAAACAATGATTCTCCCAAAAAAGTCAGCACTATTCTCAAATATTATTTTTACTTTGTCCACTGGAAAGGCCTCCTGTATGGGAAAGCTGTGGGTGTGGAGTTAAGAACAAGAAAAGGATGGTAGTGATGAAAAGCGTGCTCAGAAAAATATTGTTTGATACTTATTATGAGCCATCAAGAACAGCAACAGGAAGCTCATTGTGTTCTTTGAGTGACATATTGAGTTTCTTTAAAATTCCTGCTCGTTAAGATACTGAATTAATTACATTTTGTGTCACCATAACTAAGTACAAATATTATGCAATACCAGTGTATGATCTGTTTTTTTTTTTTTTTTAAACATGCTCCATATTACTGGATTTAGGTCAAGTCTAATATGTAATTAAATCACCTTTAAATTTTATTTTCATAATTGTCAATATTTTCTATTTAATAAAGAAAAAATATCTTAAGAGGTTTGTTTAATTTGTTAACCAGAATTCCCCAAACACTTTCATAAAGTGGTGCATGCAAATATGTGGTGAGAATGAAGGATATCTGCTGAGAGTTGTTGTCTTCTGGGTAAAAGTGGCCGAGCATTGTGAAGTCTCCTCCTTTGGAGCAACCTGCAGAAAGTACAAGTGGGAAAAATAAGTTTTATCTCATCATATTTGCAGTTGGAAACACCACAGTCGGAGAGGAAGTGATGAAACGACCTTTAGGACTTACCCTCTAATCTGCATGTTTTGGCCGAGAAGCCTCCCTGAAACTGGATATTTATATCTGACACTTTTACAGACCTCGGGAATTCCAGTGATACCCACTGACAGTCACCCTAACAAAGATATGACATACATAAGTGCAGCTGCTACAACATTTGTTTGCCTATGAAGGAACTGGGTAGATTCAGGAAACTTATGAAAATTTTATGGGTTCAAATATGAGATCATTTCCTTTTTATGGAAGCGGTTCCTAAAGCTTTCTAGCATGAAAAGCACCACATTTCAGTAACTGTTTTGGACTTTTAACCACATAGCCCAATGCCCATTGATCTCTCCTTCAGAGACAAATACACTGATCGATTGATCTTTTTCACACCAGATGTTTTAACCCGCTGCATGATAAAAGGCACAGGCGTAATGAAGCAGCGCACACATCAACAGGCCTTTGCACTAAGTGGGATGCAGCCATGATTTACCGACTCAGCAAGTGGTAAAATAACATTTTAAACCTCTGCTGTGAGAAAGGTCTATCAGTGCGTTACACAAATGACAGTGCAGCTAATAATGAAAAACAATAGTTTCAGTCCTTTGTGTAGGTGGCAGGGCCTGATGGTTGTTCACATTTAAGAAAAAATCCCTTTGTAAAATCAGGTTTTATATTTCACACACACAGCTATAGTGGGGTTGTAATGTACAACAAATAAAAAGAAGGTACTTTTCCATGTCCACTGTAAAACATGGCTCATGAATTGTGTTGTGGATTTGTGTTAGTTGTAAACGATGCACAACAATGATGCTGCACAGGACTGACAGTGGTTGACTGTTAAAATGATTCAGAAACATGCTTCCATACTGTTGAAAACCTTTACCATTGAGTCAAAGCGTAGTCTGCATTTGTGAAGTCTCATAACTGATTTAATCCTTGGTAGTAAAAGACAGTGTACCTTGATGGATTTTTTGATGTGTAATATATACAATAAGCAGTCTGGATTAGAGTCAAAGTTGTGGTTTCACCTGGTCCGAGTTCCAGCACGTCTCTTCATTGCAGTCAAACATGTACTTCTTTCCAAACTGCTTCACATCTCTGTTTAACACTGAACTCACCCTGAAACAGGAGTGACAGGGACTCGTGTGAATACTTCTATCAGGAACCTTAATTATAGCAAAACATTTGACACGTCACGGACTAACGAGATTCTGGTTCAAACAGCTGAGTCCGTTACATATGTGGGCGATTAATTTACTCTGATTTAAGACTACAAATTTGTTTACCTGCTTTGTGTCTC
Organism: Zenarchopterus dispar; assembly: GCA_028564865.1. Taxonomy (NCBI): domain Eukaryota; kingdom Metazoa; phylum Chordata; class Actinopteri; order Beloniformes; family Zenarchopteridae; genus Zenarchopterus; species Zenarchopterus dispar. The sequence continues at coordinate 8,752 of JAOWBL010038673.1, read as the reverse complement.
ACCGCAAATTAATGTAGAAGCCATGTCGAATTTTTAAATCACAAATTGCCGTCAAGTGTTGGACACGTGTGTTTTTTTTACGACATGACGTCATTACGCTAGTCTTTTTTTCCTTTCCGCCGCTAGATAGCAGTCACGTCCCGTGAATATATTTCAAGTGGCGGTCTTGTTTCTCTCAACAACAAAATACAAAGCATGTCCGTCTTCTCTTAAGGCTCAGCTCAGTAGTTGAGCGTACTGAACATTAAACCTAGTCCGAGTCTCTCTGAGTTTTGTGCTGCACCGCTCTCCATCTATGTGTTTATCCCTAAAGCTCCCATTTCTTGTTTGTCCACGCGAGATTTAAAGGGCAGAGAGATAAGAATCGATTTGGAAGATAGGACCGCATTTAGTAAAGCCGAATCGATTCTCTAACCGATTTCAACCTTCAAATGAAACACTGGTTAACAAAAGAAACATGGGCAGAGATGACACGTGTTTTCAGACAAATGTGCAGTTTTTTTTCTTGTTTTTTTTTTCATGTTCAGCACCCAGAAACCAAAATTGCTTGAAGGTTTTATTGCTTTCCTTAAGAATCATATTCCTATACATCTATTTCATAACCTGGGAGGCAATCATTGAGGAGAGCATGTGTGCTATTAAAGCAGTATGGTTAACTGCAGATGGAGAAGTCCTGCTGAGGTTTTGTCACAAGTGCCCTCTCAGTGGAGATAATCAATTCCCCTGAAATACAAAACCTGATGAAACTCAGCCTCCGTGAAAAATGCACATGGGGGCTGGGGAGAGTGACTGTATTATAATGTTTGGATGCCCCTCCACCACACTCAAGCCCTCCATCACACATAACACCACCACAGCAACAATAATGGATTTAAAACAAAACAATCAAGATTTACTCAGTGTGGACTTTAAGCCTAGAAAGATTTTTCACAAAAGTATTGCATTCATTATTTAAGCACAGTAACTGTTTTAAGCATAGTATCTACTTTTGTCAGGGGCTGAAAAGTATATGATGAATTGACTAAACAGAAGTTAAGTGGTCAGGTGCTGTCCATAAAAGGTTTGGAGTTTATTTACCAGGTACTGAGTTGGTATTTGGCTGCACTACCAATATAAAGTCCCAGGAGATCTCTGTGAAATTGAAGAATATCATTAGGGTGGAAAGAAAATACTGTAAATACATGAGCATAGCAAAACACTTAGATGTGGCAAAATCAACAATTTTAAAAAGAAAACTCTGGTGAGCTCAATAACATCAACCAAAGTGGATGATTGCAGAATCCTTTCTTTGATGAAGAAAAAATTTTTCACATCATCAGCAGAATTCACTCATGAATGCTCTGGAGAAGGTAAGCAAATTATTAGCAGAATCTACAACCAAGCTACATCCTCCTCAATGTAAATATTTAGGGTTTCCAACAATGTGCATGCTACTAGTAACTTTCAAGAACAGGAAGGCAAATTAAACTTTACCAGAGAACATCACCTCGCATGTTCTGTTATCAGATTGTTAGGATAGATGAACCAAAGATAGACTAGTAAGAGAAGAAAAGAAACTGCTTATCATGTGTCGAACATGGTGGAGGTAGTGTTATGGCACGGGCATATATGACTGCCAATGGATGGGCTCAATGGGGATTATTGATGATGTGACGATATGACAAGATTAATTCTGAAATGTATAGGGCTATACTCTCTGGTCACATTCAGCCAATTGCTACAAAACAGGTGGATGATGGCCGTAAACACAGTGTAAAAGTAACTCAAGACATTTTGAAGTAAACGAAAAGGAATACTCTTCATTGGAGACAAACTCACACTGATCTCAAATGAAGAGAAGATACTTCTCAGTTACTTGAGGACAGAACTAGGGCAGAAAATCCCACAAACACATAGCAGCTGCTGGTTGTTAGAGTGAAGATCTGTCTAATAACCTCCAGAGAGGAAAGTCAGAATTTGGTGATGTCCAGTCATTGCTCTTTTACAGTTATTTTCTAAAAAGAATTTTCATACAAGTATTGAAAATTAAGCTTATATTTACAGTTATATCACTGTGCATATTTTGGTGAAACCCTTTAAAGGTGTAATTGTTTTATTTTAAATCCATGTAAAAACCTTAAAAACAAACATATTTAGAAGTTGTCCTAAAACTTCTGGACCTGATTGTACATGTTCAAAAATAAACAGATGAATGCAAAACAAACAAAAAAAAAAGAATCACTTTTCTTCTCCTTTTTAATACAGCTGACCTGGAAATGTCCTTGGAAGTTTGCAGACATGTTAGTCAGTAGTGCTGCATCAACAATTAATTTGCCAGCTGGTCTTTTTTATTTATCTTTTTTAATGGCAAAATTAATTTCCTGGACTGAAGCCATTTTGGATGGCCATGACAGAGATAGGTGAGTGATGAGCTGCTGTTGTGACCTGTAGAGCGGTGCCCATGAGGAACTCTAATGATGCCCAGTCGGGTGCAATGGGCCCTTCGTCCTAACAATGTGCAATGTACCCATTTTATGTCACTTACAAGAACGGTTTGATACTTTGAGACTGCTAGTCTGGTCTCCAGGGTGTCAGTCCATGTTCAGTACGTAGCTTACATTAAACCATGTTAAAATTATTTATGCATGATGTGGTTTTATTTCACAAATCATGCAAACAAACAGTTAGGAACTTAAAAGATAACTATATTCACATTTGGAGAGCACCAAATGTACATATTTCCTTGCTGCAAGTCAGCAAAAAGAAAAAAAAAATCGAATGAATATTTCTCAACATATCAAACTTATCTCTTTGGGCTGTGAATGAATTAATAATATGGTGGTTTTTCAATGGTTGTCAAACAGTTCTGATTAATCATCTATAAATAAAGTAACTAGTGTTGTTGAAAATAAACTTTTGCTTACATATAACATTTCATAGTCAGTTTTACACAGTTTCAGTAAACATTTCTGGCAGAGAATTTTAGAAAACAATCTTATTCTTCTCCTCCTCCTCCATGTTTCCCTTCACTTTGATTTTACATCTTAGTGATAACCATGACAAGCAAAAATACCATTCAAAACTGCTAAGAATCCCACTAACCAGGCCTTTGGTAGGTGTTAAAGTTTTACATAATCTTTTTTGTTTGGCTATTACTCTTCAGTGATGTTGTGTTATTTTTAAGATTGCCCAAAAAGATGCCAGTACAACAACAAACGTCTTTATAAATGACAACTCCTAGAGTTAGTTCATGAACACAAGGTGTGCTGCATTTTATGTTCACTGTCAGGCGGGTTAAATTCTATTCATCGTGAAAGTTGGAAATTTAATTCAGAGCTCAGAGACTTAGATACCAAACCTCAAGTGTTTAAGACAGCACTTAATTCAACATCACAATCCTAACTGAGGCTGATCTAAGCATAGTTGTTCAGGTCTGCAGCCTATTTCAGACACATTTTTGTTGGAAAATTGAGCATGGAGATGAGAGCCCATTGTGTTTAACATGTTCTGTTGGTTGAGTCTGATGGCAGGACGGTTGCACGTTTCCACAAGTGTACTTGTGCTAATGTTGGCAGTCAAGGCTATTTGTTCATCCACTTTCCACCAGTCCAGTGCATGGACATGGAAGATTGGGTACTTGCCCTGGCAGAACTGGTGCTGCTCAGCAGTGAGTGTTGTTTCCACATTGTAATCCTGGCCAAACAGGACTGTAGTTGTTGAGCTAGACACTGTTTCTCTTTGTGGCTTTTTGAAGCTGCAAGCCATTCCTTCCATGTCAGCAAAGCTGCTTGAGAGAAGACAATGTCTTTTCCCCACACAGGAATATATACTTGTACTCTTCTTGTGAAGCTCATTTCTTTATGGTTGATGATCAGGAGGAATGTGATACATGCAAATTGTGCATTTTTTGTGGTAGTAGACTTACAGTCTGTGACAGAATATGTACTGGGCCTGCTTTTCAAAAATATTTTTTTGAAGGTTTCCCAATTTTTAGCTGGTGCTCTCCTTTGGAGTTGCATGTTTATTTAATCTGTATTCAGCTAGCATCTAAGCTCACGATCCACACATTTGACCAAAACGTGGCCCCAGTGAAGTGTTCTCCTCTCATGTCATGGAAGCTGGCAAACAGGATAGTGAATTTGCATCACTAGCATGTGCCATGAGCTATCACAAACAAGTTGGTAATTGCTTAAAGTATTCAGTTTTATGTGATTTAATAACTAGTAGAAAATTCAGAAATGACTTGATCTTAATACCAGATCAAAAGGTCTGACTTCTCACTAACACTAAAAAAAATGAGCATCATAATGTTTAAAATGTTTGGCCACTTGGTCTGTTTTCCTACAGTTAACTCATTACTAGATGATTGAATATGTTCATCGAATCATTTTAATTTCATTATTCATTTAAATATTTCTTCACAGCTTCTGTTCACACCTAGAAAGTTCCCTGGTGGTCATGAAACAGAAAATCTTTTATTATCCACAACAAGCCTATTTAATATGCTTCAGAGACAAATACACCCACTGTGTCTGGATGATGAAGTGAAAGTACGTTTCATTCTTTCATTTCCCTTGTTGAAAATGATAAACATTTATATTGCACTATCTGAAGTTTGTCTCCAGTAATTCTTTCCCGTTTAGACAACAAAATCCACATCAGTGTTATTAGAAACAATCCTGATGCTTCATAAATTACAATATTTTGCTGGTTTGAAAAAGAAACATAAGTGTTTTAACAAGTCTTTTCTTTATCTCCCTCGTTGGGTTTTTAAATGTATATACAGTATGACTTTTTTGTTTACTATTGTTATTAAAAGATAAGATTTACCTTAACAGAAGTTAACAGAAGTGTTTTTCAAGTGGGTGATTCAGCGAAGACAGTTCACTAAGTGGCCTGCAACCACCAAAAAAATGGCATGATTCTGAATAAATTGAATCTTAGATTCTGTGCAAAGATGATAAATGTTGGAAGTCATAATCCTTTGTCTTCTGAAATTACGGTATCAGGTGACAGTAAGTCACACTGGTCTGTTCCAGACTTTATGAGCTGTGAGCACTCGGGCAGATTGTCCTAATGAGTTGCGTAATTAATGCTTGAGCTGCTGTATGCTGACGGATACAGGAGTGAAGCTGGGCCTGAACCAAGGCACGTGTAGCTCTCTTCCATTAGTCTGCATTACACCCTAAATAACTTTTTACCTGCTAAATTAAAACTTTCTTGATAGGTGAGGGAATCACGCAGTTTGAAATATCAAGGACTCCATTTGTTGAGACTGCATAAGAAAATTAAAATTTTATTTTTGAATAAATTAGTAGCTGATAATTGCTGTGGTTAGAAATGAACTGCTGAAAGCTTCATCTTTTCATTTAGAGCATCCCTTGTAAACTATCAGAAATTAGATTGACATAATACCACTTAGGAATCATAAATCCTTTAGTTTAGGAAGGTAATATTTGGTGTTCTTTGTGTCCCAACTAATTCTAATAAAGCAGGAAATGGGCAGAAACATGAGGCACATCTGTTCACTGCTGTATAGCAATTAAGAGAGTCTTGAGTTACACTGCTGTTGCTTGGCACGGGTCCTTTGCTCATCTCCATGTTGAAATTTTCTGCTCCATTTTCAGCAAGATTCTGTAATTAAGCCATTAGGAATCAACGCATTTGTTCAATATGCTCTGTTTTCTTCTTTACAAAGCACAGTCTTTTGTGATGTAAATAACCAGAGCGAAGGGAGTGCTCAGTTATTCGCTATCTGTCGATGGGTTTGTGTGAATAAGACTGAGTCAGCTCACTTTCCTACAGTGGCCCACGGTGCAAAACACAAAAATCTTTGACAAAACAGACCAACAAAACCCAAACCAAAAAAAGAATAAAAACAAAAATCCCTCAAAATTCAAGAAAAGTCATCCATCGTTCAACAAACATGACAAAAACATTGTAAATCCAACATCATTTCTGAAAGAACTTCTGAGTGAAAAAAAATTCACAAAGTTCAATAAAATTTGAAAAAAACCCTCTATCACAAAACACTTGTTTAAAAAAAGATAACATGTCAAAAGTACACATCACAAAATACAATCCAGAAAAACCCAACAAATAACTTATTTCTAAAAAAAAGTAAAATCCATGTCATATTTAAACGTAAAACTGAATGTTAGAAATATCTAAGGTTGCGTTACTGCACAGATGGATTAATGTTAAAGTGGGCTTAATCATCTAAAGGCAAATTTACATTCTGAAAGGTCAAAGCCTTATTTATGAGCATTGTTAAACAAAAACTGTTGACATGGTAACACAGGTTACAGAAGAGGTCCACATTAATACTAGCGACCAGGATAGAAATAGAGGAAATGCACTCAGTGGCCATTTTATGAGGTACACCTGGGCTACTTAACAAACGTTATTAAGTGCAGCATGTGTACCTCATGAAGTGGCCAGTGAGTGTATTTGGAAGAACACAGATGGGGAAGCTGAATTATAATTGGCTTCAGGTGTTATTTTTTTTTTTTATAGGAAAACCAATTACAGACATTTTGGCCAGTCTTCATTTAAAGTTTTTCCCCAAGTCTGATCGGCTGATGTGGTCCAATTAAAATTTCTTGTCTTTCTAAAAACAAGTGACAGTATGTGTGATTGTTGTCTCAAACTTTTTCTAAATGGGACATTCAACTCCCGTCCATTAAACATCTCCAAAAACACCAGGTTACTGGACCTTCTCTCATTTGAATAAATATCAAAATCGAGTGTTCCAACTCAGTTTAAAAGAACTTTTTAAAAAAATACAAATTAAACCAGAAGACACTGAACTGCAGCCCTCGCCCAACAGAGGCTGGTGCCCCTTTTGGTGCTGCACAGATACCAGTGCAGCTCAGAAGACTATCTCTTTTTGGTAAAACTTAGGTTGAAGCTCATTGTCTACTTTACCGTAGTTGGAAAAAGTACAATGTGTAATTTATTATTTATTCAGGAAGTTCCAAACTGTGTTCATGATGAGGCAGGTGCAGTTCATTAAATGCTTAAGGACCAAACACTGCTTTCTTGTGCAGATTTCTTGTGCATACACTTGTGTCACATGGACTAATTAACCAAAACATTGGATCAAATTGTTAGTTTGTTATCTTCTTAGTTATTGTGTTTGTGGCAAGGATGTTGCTGTCTGTGTTGCTCTGTGCAGATCATGAACTCGTGTAGCTTATGAATAAATATGATGGGCACCAAATTTAAAAGTAATTCGCTGGTTATGGTGAAAATGAAAACTGGCCTGTATGTGTGTGTGTGTGTGTGTGTGTGTGTGTGTGTATGTAGTGTGTGTGTATAAGCCATCTCATAAAATCTGTTAAGTGATTCATGACCAGGTGGTTGGAGTAACAACTCTAACAGTGGAGAAGGTTTTAGAGGGATTCTTCGAGTTGGGCTTCAATACAATATAAAACTGCCTTTACACAAAATTATAAGCCAAACATGATGTCCATCATGGGAGAAGAAGTAGAGATGTTGTGGGAATACAGATTCCAGGGTGTTCATATAGACAATAGAAAGGACTGTAAATACAATACTGAGGCTGTCTATAAGAAAGGACCCAGCTGACTACACTTTTTGAGGAAGCTTAAGCACTGTGTGCAGCAAGGTGTTGTATATCCTCTATAAGTCTGCTGTGGAGAGCACAATTTATCTGTAACCCTCTGCTGGGCAGTGGCATCAGAACCAGTGCTGCTGCTTAATTCCAAGTAGGTCACATGGGGAAACAGTCTGAGCAGCGAGTTCCAGACCTCCCTCTTCATTGCCGTCTCCCCCAGCTCTTCAGGGAGGACACCAGTATATTCTCAAGTCAGTTGAGAACTATAATCTCTCAAGCAATTCCTGGGTGTGCTCTGAGATCTCTTTGCTAAGGGACAAGTCCAAAACCCCTTCCCTGGCAGCCTTCTGTATACATCCTAATCATACCACCTCCTGATGTGCAAAGAAGAAGCAATTCTACTCTGAATTTCTCACAGGTGCTATGACCTAACTCAGTACTGCAGGTGCTGCCCAAATCCATCCATCCATCCATTTTCTATACCTGCTTATTCCTTTTCAGGGTCACAGGGGACTGCTGGAGCCTATCCTAGCTCATTACAGGAGAAAAGGAGGGGTACACCCGGGACAGCTTGCCAGTCTACCGCAGTGCTGTCCAAATCCTCTTGTCAATCTCCTCAACCCACACTCTATGGGCAGCGATGCATTTCCAGCCTACAGTGAACCCTTCCAAACTGAGAATCGTGTCATCAGGCTTGGAGGTGCTAATTCTCATAATTAAAAAAACCCTCAGTTCCTGCTGGAGGTATCCACTTCATGAAGCCAAGAGGACATCATTATCTGGGAAAAAGAAAAGGAGCAATCTCACGCCAACTAGAATGGATGAAGGACTGACTGACTGACTGACTGAATGAATGGAGCAGAAAGAATTTTGCTGTGAGTACAGAACTTCTCACAGGTGTGTCAATCATGGGAGAATCAAGGTCCTTAAAACATTCGAAATACCCTCTCCTACACAAATATATTAGTAATAATAGATAACATATTTTTACTAAATTAAAAAATAACCTATAAGGCTATAAGTATAAGAGTCAAAGTTAGAAGTTGCTATCAATATATATATATATATATATATATATATATATATATATATATACATACACACACACATATATATCTCTATCTATCTATCTATCTATCTATCTATCTATCTATCTATCTATCTATCTATCTATCTATCTATCTATCTGTCTAT
>JAOWBL010038588.1:0-27334 GCA_028564865.1 Zenarchopterus dispar | reverse complement strand
TGTCTTTGGTTAATACTATCTGCAAAAAAACATAGTAAAAGAAAGTGTAAGAATGTTTCTTTTGTTTTTTTTTAGCATTTACCACATTGTTCCCACATTTTCTAAGTTGGGGTGGTCTTTGGTGGTTGTGCTTAAAGGTACATGTTAAGGTATCTGAAGTGCCAACTGAAAAAAACGAGACATTGCACCATCCTGTCACTTTGTATTGGACTTCCTAGCTCTGACAATATGTTGTTATTTAATTCAGTGTTTATACTTGCAGGATAGAACACAGATAGGGTATGGACCTATATCAGAGTACAATTATCCAGTCTACATATCTTTATCTCCACGCAGGATCACATGATACTGGTCTTTCTATACAGCCACATCCATATCATTAATGTTTTGTGTCAAAGCCCATCCTGCAGAAAAAGGAATGATGTTGTTAGGAGAGGATCATTTCTCCCCATAAAACTAGCTCCTATGAACAGAGCTGTAAAGACATGGTTAAAAAGGAAGGGTTTTAACACAGCATCTTTGTGGTATTTTGACCAAAGCATATCAGATATCTCATTAAGATGACAGAATTACCTCAACTTTTGACAATCCCACTTTGGACTTTTACTGTGTTAAAACATTTCAAATAAATCTTTCTTTAACCTTATCCATATAACATATATGAACAGCATAATTAAAATTTGATAATTCCCTTGAATAATTTTCTTTTTCAAAGTTAAAAAATATGCATTTCTTCCACATTGTGATGGAGCTTTTAATCTGGTCATAACTGTATTTCCTTCAAAACATATTTGATGGTGCAATTAAATTGAATGGAAAAATACTGAGACTTAACAGATTTGGTTTAAAAAAGGTAAGCCAAATGTCAGGGTATATGCATGTAAAGAAAGAGGAAATAGATGGCATTTATTTGTTAAATTTTCTTCTTGCTTCACCAAAAACAAAATCAACAAGTCATTAGTTTAATTTTCTGTTATGGTTTCAAAGTCCTAAGCTTATAAGTAAAAGCTGTACAGCCTGTTGTTGAATTGCTGCATCTTGGAAGTCTCATAGGGCCTTCAGTATCAAAAGATTAAAAAAAAAAATCTGTATTACTATTTTATCTTTTTGTTTTTCAAATTATCTCCCATTTCCTTTTGTTTATTATTTATTTCAAATCATATATCCACTGAAGAAGGTAGGTGGTTACATGTTTCCTTGAGTCTTCTGTTTAGTGCCAGGGGTCCTTTGGGAATGTTTTCAGAAGGGAAGAAATATGACACTATGAGTAAGTTTATTTACTCTGAGCTCCAAAGATTTCCACTCAGGAGCACCAGGGTTACTAGTGAAAATAGTGAGAGGAGCTCCGTCCCAACTGAAGACTTACTGTGACTCCTGTAAAAATATCAGCAATTGTACCATATGTAAATCACAGAATAGCCCTTCAAGATTTAAGTCTGATATGCATGTGATTGTAAAGGTGGAGTGATTTCAAAGTTCTAACCACATTGTTAAGGCTGGATTTTACAGTTCTTGTTATAAATGAGTAGAACAAGCAGGTCTGTGGAATAATCCCTTGAGGTTTGATAAAGCCACAAGCATGAGAATCTCTTTCTGTTTATTCTTAGTTCTGAGTCTCCTTTCTCGGTTCTACGCTTTCCTTTTCTTGATCCCACAGACTCATCTCCTTTTTAGACTTTGACCACTAATCCTTTAACCTTCAAATTTTCTATTACGCTGGAATCTGTCAGAAGGACTTAATATTTGTACTCCTTGTGCCTTATAAAAGCCAAGCTGAGTATACCATTTATCGATATATATCGTTGTAACACTGTTCATTCCAGTAAACTTGTAGAAAACAGCCTCAAAGGCTGTATGCGAAGTCCACTAGTATAGTCCACTAGTCCACGGTTACCATGTAAGGACTCATAACTATGCCGTGTAAGGATAATAATAATAATAATAATAATAATAATAATAATAATAATAATAATAATAATAATAATAATAATAGCTATTATTATTATTGAATAAATAGGATTTAAACACCGGTGGACACTAATGTTGTCTGTGTTATGTATTGCTCTTTTCACTACAGTTTTTGCTGCACAGCTCATAAATTAGTCACATAGCACCAGAAAAAAAGATAAAAAGTTATTTTCCAACATAAACCTTTTCATTTTTATTCTGACAATCATTTTGATTCAAAGAAAATGAATTAAGAAGCACAAACAACTGAGATGTGGTGCTTCAGCTATGCAAGCTGCATGCATTTAACACGCAGGATGCATTCAACCTGTCATCTTGGAGGTTAAATAATTATGATAATGTTAAGTTTACAACTGGACATATTTCCCTTAATTTAGAATGAATATTTGTCTCTGAGATCCAGACTGCTGACATACTACACCATTTCCTGCACAAACTTCATTATCTGGTTTTGACATTACAAGCAATAATGTATTTTTTTTGGCATATATGGATCAGATTCTTAATTCATTTGTCGACGCCAGTGTTATTAACAAAAATAAAGCATTTTAAATATAATAAAACCAACTTCAGCACACCCTCAAAAGATAAATGGCTACAAAGGTACATTTATAGGCCACTGATCATGCCACATTTTTTTTCTCCTCTTGGAGCACAATGCACGATAGTATAGATTCTCGATGACCATTGACTGTAAACTACTTTCACAGTCCACTATAGGATATGTTGAATGCACTGGATTCACAATTTCTTCTACTTATTCAGACACCACTGTGTAATGTAGTGGACTATAAAGTGACTAGGGATTCATTTTTCGACATGACTCCTGCTTGATATTTGCTTACACTATCTTTTTGAATCAAAACAGGCCATTCAGTAATGTAACTTAGGACTTTTCTGGTAAGAGCTCATTGACTACAAGCAAAATGCTGAAATGAGATGTCACCTCTGCAGTAAGGCGGTTTGTGAAATTTCATCCCTGCTCGATATTTCGCGGTCAAATATGAGTTATAATATTAGAAACTGGACACATTTAGGTGCGACAGCAACTCAGCCATGAAACAGAAGATCACATAAGATAAAATAGTGGGATAAACAACTGCTAAAATTCATGGCACATGAAAATCTGTGGAGTAAAGAATCACACTTCCTTATTTTGCAGTCAGATGGGCAAGTCTGGATTTGGCAGATGCTGGAATAATGTTACCTCCTTGGATGCATTAAACTGAAGTTTGGTGGAGGATCGATAATGGTATGGCACAACTTTTCAGGGGTCTTAGGCTACAACCCTTCCAGTAAAGAACAATCTTAATGCTTCAGCATACACAAGCAAGACATTTTGGACAATGCTTTTCTCTAACTTTATGGCAATAGAACGGAGCTTTCTATTCCAAATTGAAAATGAACTATGACAAAAAGAAAGGACCACTGAATTTGGTGTGGAAAAGCTTCAAAGAATAGAATTTTGACCTCAACTCCTGGGAAAACTTTTAGTATGAATAAGAATGAAGATCACAAACCAGGCGTCCATCATAGGTATCCGACTTCATAAATGCTCTGAATGAATGGGAACAGAATCCCACAGAAATACCACAAAATCTTGTAAAACCTTTTAATATGGCAGCAAAAGCAAAACCAACCAACCAAAGTTTTTGGAAAAAAGAAAATAATTATAGTTCCTACTACAGGTGTAATAGTCCATATAGTGTAACAGCTCATTTTAACCAAAACCTACTGGTTGAGCTGGTGATGAAAAAAAAAAAAAAAAAAAAAACAGGATTTAATTTCAGTTTGTGGGAAGCCAAAATATATTGACCAAAGATGCCATACCATTGACCTATAAGATAAATAATATCTCTGTGTTTAGCATTTTCTATTTTTTTAAATAAAAAATGCAGAGTCCAAAATTACTCATGCCTATTATTAATAGTCCTTATTTGCAGGTTCAGTAATCAAACATTTTTCATAACTAACTACAAGCTTTTTCCAAGGCACCAGTGAGATTTTACACCACTCCTCTCTGGTGATGATCTTCAGGCCTTTTAATTACTGCCAAAGATTTTTTTTTTTTAAGAGGCTCAGGTCTGGACTCTGGGAGAGACAGTGAAAAATGCTTACATTGTTTTCTTTTATAATTTCTTGACCACTCTAGTTGTATGTTTCAGAACATTGTGTTGTTGGACGTTTCAATGTTATACAAGGCCAGGTTTTTTGGCAGACTGCCTTTTGTTTCCCCACAGAATGTTAATGTAGTCTCATGGTACTATTTATTCTGACAAGGTTGTCTGGCACACTGCTGACAAACAGCCCAAAACATTGTATTCCCGTCATCTTGCTGTTCTTGGGAATCACTGTTTTTCTTATTTTTACTTTCACCATTCAGGTTCCTGTGAGTAAACAGTTCTATCTTAATCTAATGGAACCAAAAACATTTCCTCTTTGTCTATATTAGATTGTCTGAAGGGAAGGCTAGTGTTTGTTTTGAAAAACCTCTTACTCCCTGGACTGGATCTTTGCCTGGAAGCATGGAGACCAGCTTTGGGCAAAGTAGCTTGAGTATCTGCCTTACTATGTTGGTGACACAACATTTCTGATTAATGACAATAGCCTAAATGGAGCTTAAAGAATCAGTAGGACTGAAAACTACATTGAAATTCTAAAGAACTTGATTTTAAAAAAAAAAAAAGGTCTTGAGCAGTGATTTGAAGCAGGATCAAAGACATAGCTAACAGAGAACAGAAACACTTATATGCAAATAGTGAGCTTGCAATAATATTGATTAATCTTGGAATTCTGATTAAAAAAATACTTAAAAGTATATTGTAGAATACTTCTGCAAGTCTTTATTGCCCATTTCAGGAAATCATCAGAAGCCTCCTTTACCCCTGCATCCCCATCCGCCTCTCAGGCAAAGCGCTGTCGTCACTCTGAGGCAGACATCCTCGTAGTCACAAGAGCAGTTCACACTCCAAACAGGAAGACTGAATCAGTGGAGATAAAATGTCTTTAATCTCTTCCCCAGGACATGATTCTGATTAGACACTCTAACATGCTTACATATTCAACTTCCGTATGGGGTCTGCCATATCATAGATAATAATTATAAACATTTGAAACTGGTAAATGTTTGAGAACACACCTAAAGCTTTCACCTGAACAATAGATGTCACATTGTTTGTGCTACTGCAAAAGGTATGGCTATAAAGGGAGCATGAAATATTGATTTTCACTCAGACACCCACTGCAGGTCTTTTCAAGTAGCCAAGAATTCAGATTTTATGACACGCAAAGAGAACGTATTTGGAGGTACTGCCACAGCTTTGTTTGAAGACCAATTCAGACGTGGTGGAGATCAATCACATAAACGGTTTGTCAGCTTTAAGCATTCACTGGAGTGGTATACAACTTGCAACGATTACTTACAAATTTCTTCCATAAATAATTGATTATGATGACGAGAGTGAAGAAAGAGCTATACGCTAAGACTAATGCACAGCTGCTTCTCTCACATCTCAGAACAAATGGCCTCTTTAATCTTATACTGAAGGGAAATTACTGACATAATAAACTGGTCCACTACACTATGTACGAAGGGGAAAATAAATCACAGGATGGGGTCACAGCAGATCAGACAGATTTATGTGAAAGATTTAACTGACTCTCAAAGCCAATTTTGACTTTTTGAAGATAGGTTGTCACATTTCAGTGTTAAAATCACTGTGTCAGTGCAATGTGTCTATTAGTATTGCAAGATGCAGCCTCCCTGTGTGTGTGTGTGTGTGTGTGTGTGTGTGTGTGTGTGTGTGTGTGTGTGTGTGTGTGTGTGTGTGTATTTGGGGGGAGGAGCACTGCAAACCACTGAAAACTTTTTATTTAATTGCTTAATCAGAAATAAGCCAAGTCATTGAAAAAAAAAACACAACAAGGAACAGCAAGTGGTCCTCTTTCTGTACCCAGCTGCCTTTTATCTGACCACTTTAAATCATCTGAATGACTGAATATCTACACCAACACATCCAGTAGGAATAGGAAAATAGGATGTTTTTACTGTTTCTTGTGCTTTTTTTAAATGACCTTTTACAGTGTTGATGTCATGTACAAACACAGTTTGATGACTCAGTCAGGTGGATATAAGCTTTAAATTTGTTTTAAAGCCTAATTCAGGTGGTTGAAAGAAATTTGTAACAGCTATTAATGGTGTTATGTTTGAAAATTATCAAGGAAGCATTTTTTTTCAAATTTAGAATATTCATTCAAACCTGAAAACTGTCAAACTATAACAACCCTTTCTAATATCCAGTTCATGGTCTATAAGCAAAACAAACAGTTCCTGGTGAGCTACATTTTGATCTGTTCTAAGGCTTTTTAAAAATTTAAATCAGTTTAACCATTTCCATCCCTCACTGACCTTTCATTGGATTAATATTTTGAGTAACAAGTGTTCCCCACTCTACAAGCTTTCAAAATGCTGGTATCATGTTTATGACCCTCATTGGATGTTGTGGCTCTTGTCAGTGCCATGTGTGGCTTAGTTTATAGTGCTCCTGTTAAACTTTCAGCTGACTTATGCTGAAATCCCTTCAAGGATGTCACAGTTTAGAATTATTTTTCTGATCATATGTGCAGCTATGTTGTGAACGCTATCAAAACGACAATAGGTACACTGACACCATAGATACCAAAGAGCCAAAATGTTTTGGGGCTTTTTTTGTTTTGCTTGTTTTTAGTTAGAAATAAATTTCCATGCAAATTTTGAGTCTAGCAAATCTTCTTTATGAAAAATTACATCAGGCTCAATAAGAATGAAGGTATAAACCATACCCGAGTCCAAAATATGCAATTTTAATGTATTTTTGCTTCACAAAAAGAGACCCCTCAGGAGCTATTGCTTGACCCATAAAGGGTCTCATCCCACAGGTTGAGAATCACTATTCAGTCACTTGAGGCTGTTAAATGGGGCATGGGGTCAGTCATTTCAAATTTTGTCAAACTTGATGTGACAAAAGACCAGTATCATTACAAGTACCAGGATCAGTAACTATTTTACTTAGTAATAACATAAAGTGAAATTAATTGTTTCATAAAAGAAAAAAGTTCTATGATTTTCCATAATGAGATCATCAGATCAGTCAGATTTTTAACATTTAACAGGGAAAAATAACCAAACTCTGAAAGAAAGATGGTTGAAAAGCTGAAGTTGCAGTTAGTTTCATACAAAACGTTGACACCAGAATGTGACTGGTTAGGAGTATAGCTTACTTATAGGGGAATCTGATGTATGTATGTATGTACTATGACAAATACAGTGAGGTCAAGAATTATTTAGACATTTAACACCATTATTTTTACTTTATGTAATCATAGTAAAACATAAAAGACAAACTTCTAAGCTGAATTAGAAGGTGATGACATTCATTTGGATTTATGCATTATGAAAAGCCTTGTGCTATTACTTCATTCTTTCCAAGTCAAACAAGTACAACTGCAGTTAAGCGTGGCATCTGCTTTTGAAAGCTGCTGCTGTAAACCCAGAACATGTGATCAAAGAATGAAATTGGCTGCAAAAAGCAACACAAATCCATAAAGGATAAGTAATGGACATAACAAGCTGCCAAATGAATAGTTTGGCAGATTCTAATGAAAAAAGGACTACAGTTCTGAAAGGACTTTATATAAGAACACAGTGATGGTAAAGAAGAACCACTTCATGACACCTAACTAAGTGTAGAATTCCATGAATCATGTATACCATTATCCAAGTGTAACAAAAGACTTAATGAAAGAAAATACAGAGGGCTCCCCATGGGGTCAAAATCATAATCGAGAGGCCAGATTTGATTTAAGATGTCAAGAAACAGCTTAGAAATTAGAACAATCAACATTCTTTATACAGATGGAACTAAGATTAATCTACACCAGGATAACTGTAGTACACAACAGCTACTAATTTGAAGATTTATGCGTCATTGCATGTGGAGACCGTGTAATAACATGTGCATGCATGGCTTCCAATATCTCTGAGTCACATGGAAGTTTTATGTCATGATGTGTATTGAGACAGATGAGGGGATTCTGAATTGTATCGGAATATTAAGTCAACTCAGAATCAGCTAAAGTACTGTACTGTACTGTAAAGTGTTGTTTTAGCAACAAAGTTGCTAAAACAACAAAGTTGGTAAAACAACACTTTACAGTACATGTCAACATGACCCCCATCACGGTGTGAAAACATACCGGGAATTATCGAGAATGAAGAAGTACTGTCTTTCACAACTATTTAATCAATCACCTGATTTTAGTGAGGAATTTCACTTACCAAAGGGAAAAGTGCAAAAGGGAAACATATCCTCAAATAATATTTAAAATTAGTTTTGTAGTAAACACTTTTATCATAACAACTCAGAAGCGTGGAACTATTTAGCCTTTAGTAAATAGATTAATTCTACTTTTTAAAAAAAATCTCATAAAAGATGCTTTTAGTTTTAGTTAGTTTGTTTTTCTAATTACATTTGAGTTTCTGAAAAAAAGGGCTGTTTTTCAAAAACCTTTCCATAACTCAAAAGTGAATAACCTTCAATTAAAGCTAACATTCCACTTTTTAAGGCTATATTTATTATATAGAGTTAAGGTTAGTAACTGTAACTTGAATAAGATTTGCTACATAGCTTAAAAGTAATGTCCTAATCAGATATGATATTAAACTAAAAACCTGCTCCAAAGTTTAATTTAGGATTTTATTTGTCATCCAGGTCTTCAAAAGATATTGTGAGATTGAAATAAGTTAAAAGTAAATTGAGTATCATTTGAATTTTAGTGAAAAGGTTAATAACTCAACGTACCGAACAGTTTGACTTTTTCTCAGGGAGAATATCCAAATCTTAATCAAGCAAACACTAAGCACAAAAGGCTGCCACATGTCATTATGTACATATTCAGTCATGAGTGACTGTAAATGGAATAAGTTTCTGAAGTGACTTGAGCTGCTCGCGTCAGCTGTGTATCAACAGTTCCTCTGGGCAAACAAGTCAATAATTATGTTCTCTTTAGATCTTCCTCAGCAGACAGAGCAGTTCTTTAAAAACTCTCAGTAACAAGCCTGAGTGTCCATGCTAAACCTCAACCACAGCCTTTCATTCACAAATGCACAAGAGCGGTGACGCTAACAACATCCTGACTCGGCCACAACTCCAATCATCAGAACAAACCTCAGTCAGCAGTGGAAGCAAAGTTTAATAGAGGATTTATTGTGCAAAAGCTGGATATGATTCAGGATACTGCTATGCTTTTAATGACAGAGTTTATTTCCTTGGAGTCTTTATAGAATATTAGCGCACACTTAATGCCAAAAACAGAAAACATCTGTAAACACTATTCATTTGCAACATACCATGTGCTTGGCAGTCATACTGAGACCTTGTGCTGCTGCAAAACCGCTGAAGTCGCAATGCCAAGATTAGATCTGCCTTGAACACTAAGACTAAACATTTTTTGTATGAATCTGTTCTTGGGAACTTTGTGCATAGACTTATTTCTCGGGAAGTAGTTTTTATAACCTTCTCACATAATTACCAAGGAAGCTCAAGCTGTTTGAACGCATTATTAATGGGGAAGAAGCAATGGTGGCACTTTCTCCGCACTTGCCCGTTCATACACATTCTAACAAACAGACATTCTCTGGGTGGCATACGTTCTCAATAATGGAAATACGAAGGTAGTACCCACAGAGTATGCAGAAAAAAAAATCAGTACTTGTTTATGGGGATTCTGAAAAGTTGCTTTATTTTGAAAACCTAAATTCCTGCTGCCATTCACTCGTCCATCTTCCTGCCCAGCTTATCTGCGCTGTCAAGCTTGCAAAGCTTCCGTCCAAAACAGACCAGGCACAATGTTTTTAGTGAAGTGGAGCTCCTGGAATCGGTCTGATTGAGTTAAATCACAGGCATTTTCAAGAGAGGCTAAAGTTAACTTCAGGAGCCACATCACAGCCAGAACACTACACAGCCACATTTTGTAAGATTTCCACAGATTAGTGGCCATCTTTAGTCTTAGAAAAGACTCATGCAGAAACTAATAACAATTAAACAGCACTTAAGTTGGTGAGCAGCCAAAAAGCTAAAATCACTGCCAAGTTTTTACCCCCCATTTTCAATTTCTCCATTATTTATTTATTTTTTGTCTATTTAAATTTTGGTTAAAAAAATGCACTCTTCAGTTTTCCTGAAATTACTGAGAAATGGCTCCATTTCTCTTGACAAATAAAGCAAATTCCATTTGATATAAACTTAGCGGGGATGATTCTCAACACAAATGTTTTTAAAAGATAATCTTTCATTTTAAATTGAAAAGGTGTGCACCATTCACTGTTGACTATTATCTTTAGAGCTGTATATCTCAACAGCAAAAGAATAATTTGCTTGTAATAGCCTGCAAAGTTTCTCTCATGTAAGTACAACATGCACTACCCCCCACCCCCAACCCGCCCACCCTGAGACAGCTTACTAATGTTCCAACAATTCATAATAAAATTAAGATATTTTTATTGCCTTGGCAAAAGAGCATGTGATTCATGCAGATTTTGAGAAGATGGCAATTTAAAGTGCAGCAAAAGCCAAAGTTATTTTCATTCTCCACAGCACAACACATGGAGAACTTCTCTGGCTGCAGCATTCACAGTCCTAGTTTCTTTTTTTTCTTTTCTTTTTTTTTGTTTATTTGTTTGTTTGGTTGGTTGTTTTTTTGGGTTTTTTTTCCTGCTTTGTGTGTGTGCTTCCCTTGCATGCTTGGCTAAAGAATTTCATTTTACAACAATGTGGAAAAAAATTGTTATTCAATACTCTCCTCTGGTTCATTGCCCTCAATCAAAAAACATCGCTTCCTCACAAAATAACACCCACTCACGAAAGTTTGATTGAATTCCTACAAATAAAAGAAACTAAGATATGCTTCCCCATTTGGAACTCAGAAACCCCAGTATAGCCTGTCAACAAATGACAAAACTGTATGTAAGAACATACAAATGCAACTTTAATACTGTAATTAAGTTGTATTGTAATTAAGTTATTGCATTAGACAATGCAATTATAAAGCAGCTTTCAAAAGCAAATAACACTACATGGATTTTGAAACCACTGTAACTGCCACGAAATAGAAGGAGAAGATTAAACTGACATGATGTTAATACATTTAATGAAGGCCATGAGAGCTGTAAATATGGCAAACCCGAACAAAAAGCTGAGTAAACTGCAACACATGCTCAGAAACAACTGCATTCAGCAGACCGAGTAAAGAAAAATCATTCAAAAACCTCAAATTTTTCCTAACAGATACTGCTGAATGCATTGTTTTACTTTTCTTCAATAATAAATGGACACACATGCAGAACAGAAAGACTGACTGTGCGTCCGATTCCCTACCCATTTAGTTATGTCATATAAATGCCTGCATTTTC
Organism: Zenarchopterus dispar; assembly: GCA_028564865.1. Taxonomy (NCBI): domain Eukaryota; kingdom Metazoa; phylum Chordata; class Actinopteri; order Beloniformes; family Zenarchopteridae; genus Zenarchopterus; species Zenarchopterus dispar. Next base: position 15,918 of record JAOWBL010038588.1, on the reverse strand, counting down.
AAAATGACAAATCACAGGCCAAAAAGACACAAATCAGCTAAGGAGACCAATTCAAAGTCTCTGCATGTGGTCTTCAGAAATGTTCTCATTTGTAAGGATTCCTGTGGATCCATGCGTGGATAATTAGATGCAATACAAAACCTGTGACTGATAAAACAATGCACAACTGAAGTATAACTGCACATGTCCATTCAAAATAAAAGTTATTTTTTCTGTACATTGTATGTGGAGTTAAGCAAAAAACTATCCACACTCATGGCAAATTTCAGGGATATAACATCTTAAGTAAAAGTGTTATAAGTCTAACATTAAAACTGTTTTTAAAACAAATTTGTACTTTTACACTTTAAGCCTGATGGGATGCGAGCACCATCCAGTCCACATAAGTTTGTAAGCTTGTCACGAATCAGTTTGGCTCAATATTACAAGATTGTAGTGAAATGATTTGTGATATGGAACGCAGATTTTTATGGTGCATAATGACACAAAAATAGCATACATATAAGCAGATAAAACCGGCACCCTTTATTTAAAAAAAATCTCATTTGCTCCTATTTCCATTTAGTTTTATTACTCTTGTTTTTACTTTTGAGCCACAGTTGGATTGCAACTCGCAGTGCTCTTAAAAGGTGCCAGTTGAGTGTAAGTTAGGGCTGCAATTGACAATTAGTCAACTAGTCATCCACTATTGAAACAATTAGTCCACTAATCGGATCACGAGTTATTTAATGGTTCTTATTTAGCTCTGAGCTTTTAAATTGTGAATGAGGTTATTTAAATGATGTGCTAATTAAAAATAAAAGACAAGAAAGATAGACACTTCATTCAAAAATACATCTTTAAATGAACTTTGCTGCTGGTAATAGCCTAATGTTGATAATATTTCATCTATAAGTCTGAAGTGTCTCCTCTTTAAATGCTCGTGCATTACAGGCGTGCTTCTGTGGTAGGCAAGATCCATTTTGGAAATCTTACAAGTAATTCTTTTATTTTGAAAATTTAAGGTGAAATGGTCCTAGACTTTTGATGTTTTTAGTGGTTGTGGTGTTGAATTGGCTGCTGTGTTGTTTACCTGGCTCTTTACTCTACTGCACAATTGCAACTCTCAGCAGAGCTAGGAAGTAAGGAAGATGCCTCACACTGTTGATTTTTTTTTCCCTGGCAATAGTCAACAATTAAATTTGCTGGCAACTATTTTGATTTTTGTTGACAATGTTGGCTAATCATTGCACTTCTAATGTAAGTATGAGTCAACTAAATATAAACAAATGAGAGTGGGAAAAAAAGAGCAGTCAAGATTAGTTCTGGAGCGCCCAAATGACGGGTTATTTGCAATAACTCTGTTCTCCAGAGACAGCTGGCATAAAGATGCAGAGCTTGCCTGAGAATGATGTGGGAGCATAAAAACAGTAAAATTGAAATGACAGATTATTATAATCCACAGGTTTTGGCCAAAGTAACAATAGCTGAGATAAAACTACATCCATCAATGTACATATTACATGTCTGTTTGAAATCGTTAAATGTGTCATCAGAAATGAGCATTTGGCAGTACAAGCAAATGTTTTTTTCTCGAAGTCAATCAATTTTAATGTGTTTATAAAAAAGTAATGAGAAAAGTTTTGCCAACAACTGAATTTTGATGAGGCACTGTATTTACTGGAGCCATTCACTCAGCCGTTACATGCATTTAAAGTTCACTGTGGATTTTCTGTTTCAAGGGTAATTTAGTATTCCAATAAAATATTCACAACTATAAAATTGCACAACTGGACATTGTGGTTTCATAATTTTATTACACCAAATATGTTTTATTTATAATCCTAGGTAAAATGTTTATTTTACTCTATGATTTGAAATGACCAAGTTTTGGTCTACTGTGACCAAGTGTCATTAATGGAATATATTCTAGAGTAAATTTCATATGGATTCTGCACTCTGACTAAATAAACTGACAAACATAAATCTGGTTCAACATTTTCAACAGTGTCTTCGTATGGGAAACATAATGGAGTGTTTCAAGGTTTAAAAAGAGTAATGAGCTGCAGATATTTCAGTAAAAAATATCATGCATCACTTACTGCTGACCCCCTGCCTAAATCAGAATTTCTGGATGATGAGAGGCAGAGTTAGGGTTCAAAACACTGTGTCACATTCAATGAGCTTTTAAACCACAACAGATCCAGTTTAAAGAGTTTAACTGCCATGGTGAGGTCTCAATCCAGGGAGCTTCAGGCTCTGGAATGACTCACAAAGGTGTTTTTGATTAGAGCTCTTGCATGAAGCTGCAGAAGAGCTGGCTCTGTCAAGCTGATGAGGCTCGCTTACACGCAATAAATCACAGCCAGATCAAAGCTGGAAACAAATTACACGTTAAGGATCTTTCTGGTTGGACATCGCTTTTCTATTCCCTTCACCACCCCAATCAAGACACAGGACACAAGAGACTTGAAGATGAGTGGATTTATAAAGTGCCTCAGCACAGAATTTAAATCTTCACTGTTCAGTATATTAGAGGATACATGTTTGATTAATGGTGTCATTAATTCATAAAAATAAGTTAAAAAAAATCTCAGGCAACAAAAAAATGACTCACTCTAAAGTGATTTTTATGTAAGTGCATATGAGAAATGAGAAAACTGACCCTAGAGGAGGTGCAGAAGGAGGCTTGGTTGAGATGGTCACCTCAAGGATTGCTGCTTTGACATAAACTTGTAAACTGACTGTGGGTGGTAAGTCTTTCATCTGCAGACTTCAATTTGATGGGTGAAATTAAAGTGGCTATTTTTTTCCCTTTAAATCTCGAAGTATGTGGTGCTTAATTACACATAAATCTCAAAAGTACTTTACAGAGACAGACAAGTATATAGACAAATACTCCATCTTCCCACCATCTCATGCTGCAGGAGGATGATTGCTGATTAACAGAAACAAAATGGAAACAGCAGCTCACACAATCGTCTACACAGCCCAGAGAAAGATTCTTTGTGTGTAAAATTGGATCACTTTCAATACATTTTACACTACGACTCATCTTTTGAGCAGTTGTTGGAAATTAAAAGTGCAGGGGAACATTTTGAGGGATTATCAATGTTGTCCAAACTCTTAGTACAGTTATCTGTGCCCCTTTAATTAATAACCAGCCTTGGAGTCAGCCTTTAGGGCTTCACCTCAGCAAGCCTCTGTGACAGCAAGTTTGATTACTGTAATGTTTAACAAAATAATCTATTTTAACCAAAACCATAGTCTTTACTTGCTTCGATCGTATTCAGGTTTATGAGATCTGCTGGAGGCTAACCCAGCTGTCACCAATCAAGATTCGGGGTACACCCTGGACAGGTCACCAGTCCATCTTAGGGCTATAGTCTCTGACAGAATTCCAATCCCTACCTCATGACTGCCAGTTTGGTAATATTTCCATTCAGTCACTCAAGTCTGCATCCTTGCAATCATCCTGGAGGGAGGGGTATGTAATAACATTTTTGCCCTGGATATTACCTTGCAAACTGTCCTACCCTGAATATGGAAGTTACTTGGCTTTGGGATTCACCAAGCATCCACCCACTGAAACACACTCACTCTGAGTAGTGGTACAGGGCTGCAGACCAAAACAACGGGCCCCAGTACCCCATCCTTTGTATCATATGGCATCACATGTATAAATGGTTAAGTCTGAGCTGCATTTTGCTGTGATTCATTGTTTTCTAAAAATTGACAAGACAATTTCATGCTTTTTACATGAGAATGCATTAATTTCATGTTCCTCAGTTTTAAACAAAGGGATTAGGCAGCAGGCTACGGGCTGTGCACAAATATGCATAAGTTCTTGAGATAACATACTAAGGTATGAGCTTGTGGACATGTATGTCTATGTATCAAACCCTAAGTGCATTTGATATACTAGACTTTTTTTTCTTGAATAAAGTAAACTGTAAAATTACAGAGACCTCCAAGAATGATGATGTAATCTAATATAAGTCATACTAAATGTGTCCTTTTCCCCAAAGCGTGACCTGCTCAAACTGGACTAAGTCTCATATCTTATGTACAGTTAAACAATTGAAATGTCAAAAGCTTAGACATCATAAACTCAGACAGAACATGATCAAAGTTCTGCTTATGCACACTGGAGCCATGTTTCACGCATAATGGTCAAATTGGTCTGAATCAGGACGATGGAATCCAACCTTTCCCTGGACAAGCTGAATTCATAGAGAGTAAAAACTATTTTACAACAGCATTTAAAGTGACTAGTGAAAAATATATTTATTAACATACATATGGCTACACTTATAGAAACCATTACTCTCCCTCAAAAGCTCAAAAGGAAATTGTGCTGCAGCTCTGAGATCAGCTGTCACACTACAACAATGAATGAAATGGACATGTTTCAAATCATAAAAAAGAAGTTTCATGAACTAAACCAAGTGCATGCTGAACCTCTTTTCTTGCTACAGAAAAAAAAACAAACAAAACATTTACTTGGACAATACCGGACGTCAATTTATTAAAAAAAGAAAACATAAATAAACCAGAAATACATCATTTCTGTTTATATAAATTTGTAACTGAATATTTTTGTATCTACTTAGTTACGCAACTATTTGTTATTATGTTATGTCTTTTAGTCACGTCATGGAAAATCTAGTATAAAAATATATTGTCTTTTTTTTTTTTTTTAATGAACAAAATTCAATTTTGGCCATTAATGTAGCCCTAAACAATCTTTGCAGGGTCCAGAAAATATATCATCTTGGGAACAGATGACGAAAAGCTTTCTCTTACCACTATTCAAAGCTTGTATGTCGAGAGAAAATTAAAAAGAAAAAAAAAATCCAAAACACCATCTAACCAACATAGACAAACAGCACCTGTCAGACACAATAGCTACACAGCTATTGTGACAGGAAGTGCTATCTAAAATAAACAAACCTGTTTTCTCTAATCAATCTCAACACCTCAAAAAGGAAAAAAAAACTGTTAAAGTGGGTTGCAGCAGTCAAAGTCATACTCGTACATGAACAGCAGATGATGCAAAAGGCATAAATTCCAATGTGTTACAACAAATGACGACATGTGACATATTGTTGTCTGTAATTGTTGTGGTGCTTATTTACAGATGAGGTCTAAGAGGATGTTTTGGCAATGATACGCAAACCAAAATGCTTGAAATGGTTCCAACTGTAAACAATTAACCTCTCATGGAAAAATTAATGTTAAAAATCATTATGAATCACAGGTTCAGGCAAGAATTTAGATATGCATACTCAAAGGAGCAATTAAAACAACCCTCGCTCTATTATTTGAGGGTAAGGAAGGTAAACTTTTGTTAGGGAACAAAAATATGTAAATCGAAGCTGTTTTGAGTTAGAACGGAAAGTTTGCAGCAAAATGCCAACAAGTGTTCCGACATCACAATAAAATTATATTTTAGGCCTCAAAAGGACTTTTGCGCCTTCAAACATAGCAGGAAGGAAACCAACTCAAAAATAGACTTGACTGTAAACAACTGCATGGTAGTCATTCACATAGCGAGGCCAAAATACAAAACACTGTCACTGGATGTTCTGATGGCAAGGTATGTGGGTGGCAAGATTGAAATAAATGCTTTAGCATGAGCCAGATCAAAGTGAGTCATGGCACATGCTGTTCACCAGCACAAGACCAGCGATATCTCACAGACTCTTCCTACTGCTGATTAAACTGGAAGGATGTGATGAAAGTGGCAGAAAACAGGGGGGAAAGAATTACATGTTTATAGAAGAGGACAGATCATCCATTGTGAGGCTTGGTGGAGTGAGATCTACCCAGCACGGACAGTCCTGGCCCCTCGTCCGTAAGAATAGGAACTTTCACAAAGAGGCGGAACGGAGAGCTGAGCTCTGCGGCGACTGTGTGGGACAAAGTGAGCTGAGGAAGTCAACACAGTTGGAGGCGTACATTGCCACTTTTGTTCACTGCCACGGAAACTCAGCCAGTGTGTCCAAGAGGAAAACCCTCTTCACGAAGGTTATGATATTTCCAGATTAAAAATAGCTGAAGAATAAGTCAACTGTTGTAACCACTGCTGTATGTGACTGTACACTGGTTTCCTTATGTAAACCAAAGCTTCACCAAGGAGCTGGTCACAATGAGAAGCAGCTGAGAGCTTTAACTTCTCATTGAGTCGAGCTTGTTCGTACAAGACAAAGACGCATGACTGTAAAATGAGAGGAAATCTTAAATATACAATCCAAAGTAGGCCTCTATTAAGTATGAAACAGATTATGGTACATTTACACAATTTAAAGGCAATCCAGAAGAAATTTCATCCCACTGAGCTGCTGAGTGTAATTAACCATGAGAATCAAAATGGTCATATTTCATTTACCCTATACCATGACAGAAGGAGGAATGTGAGGTCAAACGAAGAAATTCCTACCCTCAAGTGTACCAGAATAGAAATGAACCCATCATACCACACCATGGACTATGTGACATTAAAAAAAGTTGGAATTTAGCCTCCTTGATTAGGTGGTACATTTTTAACAAAGTGTGTCCTCTGTGAGTTTGAGACTTTAACTGTGGGTGTGAGAAATGTTAAATCCAAATAAAAAACATAAGACCAGTTAAATGTTGAATCCCAAACGAAGGATTTATCAAACTATTTAACAAGTTTTACTATGTTGAACTCACTAATGGGTTTGAATTATTAATATTTTATCATTCACAAGTGTAAGGGGGAAACATGAAATACTAAAATTCATCAAAGCATGTAGAGCTTCTCAAAATTAAGTCAAAAATCTTGATCAGTCTACTAACGGCCAAATCTTTCATGATCACACCTAAATGACCAATATGAAAATTGAAGAGCCTGAAAGGAGTGTCTGAGCACAAACACACATTAGGACCAACGTCAAGACCCAGCGGTGAGGTGATGGTTAAACGGGGCTGTCCTGCTCAACATGAACTTTGCCATCTCATTCAGCTGTTGCCTCTGAAAGAACTCAGAAGTGTGTGCTTTTGATTCCTGACATTCCTCCTGACTCGCGTGTGAGCTCTGATTGAAAAAGTGAGCATTTTCTTGTCTTTTTTTTTAAAGCAACTGGTGACAGACTGATACATGTGTATCAATAGAGTTAACGACATGAACTGCTTAGTGCTCAATCTGAGGCTCGAATATTGTCACATTTAAACTTTAGTCGACATGTGACAGGCCCATGACAAGACTTTTCTGATAAAATAAATAAATAAAAGAATTTTGTGCGACTGACAGCTCACAGCAGTCTTGCAATATTCCCACGACATAGCTGCGCTATCACATGGTTACCCCGCCGCACGCCCACCACTCAGTCCGGAGAAGTTACGTTTCTCTTGTTTCACATCGGCGAGTTAATGCTGACACGGAGAATCCGAAAGGCTCAAATAAATGACACTAAATGCTCTTGTGAGGCTGAGCGTCAGTCCGAACTGCGACGCCACCAAGCAGTGCTTCATATGCGGCCATAACTCACAACCTCATAGTAAACAATAACAAACCTGTTAAACGTCCTCTTCTGTCTGTGCGACTTCAGGGAAAGGACAACTGGCTCGGAAAGAGGAAAATCTCCGGAACTTCAGCTAAACGGCTCAACACAAACTTTCCCGTCGGACCTTTGAATGCTTGTATCCCACTTTCCCCCCCCTCTCACAGATATCTGACTGGTGTCGCCCCCTTTTTTAAATTCTTCCCCTCATGTATCGGTACTCCTCCACTAAAAGATGAATTGGACAGTTTTGTGTTTAGACAAAAAGGAAATGGAGCTTAAAGATCTAGAGAGGGTTCTTACTGACTCCTACAGGCGTGTCAGAGCTCCGGAGCTTCTACATGACATGGATGAGAGCTGGAGAGCTTGGAAATTGAGATCTTTGACAGATCCCCACAGAGGGTGAAGTGTCCATGCAATTGCACTTCTATAACCTGTGATCATTTTTAATCTGATCGTAAGTTATGTTTAATGTGGTGGTTAATTATAGGGAAAATGAATAAGGATGAAATGATAACAAGCCCGCCAGGCATAAAAAGACATGTAATATATTGTTTTCTATAATACCATTTGACAAGCAAGCACATTTAGTGACTTTATTACAAACGTTTATTTAAACAGTGATTCACAAATGTAGCTAATCTGGCCATAGTCCTGCTCACTATTACAAAATCCACCCATTAAATCCTATATTTCCACATATGCATGTTCATCTGTTTTAGTGTTTCACTTGTCTGTGGAGCTGTACTGATTTCCGTCTGTTGTAATCACGAACAAAACACATACAGGTGGAGAAAGCACATGAACGTCTTTGTTAAAAGCATCTTAACTGCACAATCACTTCATCACATTGATGAACTGTTCAGTTTTCCATAAAGGATATGTGGCGGAAACTGTACTGGTCTCTACGGGTGGGAAAACTTGAATTCATCTCCCATTGTGAGTGTGTCTTGGCTGTTGTTGATTACAATGCTATTAAAAGAGTGTTACAGAAAGCAAATTTAAAAGGCATAACCATTAAACTGCACATTTTTGTTCCCTGATGGATGGCATCATTTGAGTAGAAAAAAAGTCTTTGTGTGTCTTAATGGCAGTGTACTCAAAGCTGCTCTCTATGCTCTGCTGTCTCAGTTTTGCATTTTTATTCCCTGTAAGCAAAGAGCTAAATGATAAGTTTAAAGGGATGTTTTAGTTTCTTTGTTCATTCATTTTATATAAAGTGTAGATGGTGTTTGAAATACACTAGTTGTCATAGTTTCTTACTTGCAGTAAATATACATGTCTAAATATTCAACATCTAAATGCATCAAATACAGTAAACACTATGTTTGTGTTGCAAAACAGTCCACAGTGCGTGTAATGTGTTGCATGACTTTACACTGTGTCACAAAACAGGTCATTTTATGTGGACCGAGTCCGTGAAACTGTGCAAAAGCAGCTCAGTGTTGCACAGCACACATCAGTCCCTGCACTGGTGGCCTTCACTCTGTTCGCTCAAACTGATATAAGAATTTTGAGCTTCCAATCATTTAAGATGGTGAAAATTTGGTCATCTGGCTCTCATTCTGAGTAACTGGTAGTCTAACATATTGTTGATGTCCCTCAATTCCAGCCCTCAAAGCCCTGCATGTTTTCAACTAGTCCCTCCTCCAACACACCTGATTCAAATGAATGGATCATCCTCCGCATCACATCAACGTCTGCACAAGTCTATTAATGACCCAGTCATTTGAATCAGGTCTGGAGGCGAAGGGGTAACATCTAGAACATGAAGGATGGTGGCCCCCGAGGACCAGAATTGATAAACGCTACAGTACGCTGCAGATGAGTGTAGAACCCTGTGCACTTCTCACTCTTTATGGATGCCAATTTTGCTTTACAGAAGAACGAAATACACCAGACAAAAATAGTTAACCAATGTTAACCCTAGCTAGCTTGTCATTTTAAGGAGAAGCTTTCAAGATTGTATTTGGCAGTAGTGCGAGGGTTTAGAAGTTGTTAATATTTACAATGCAGCAGTTTCAGTTGATCAGTTCTCAAAAAATGTCTATTGCATTCAAATGAGACGACATTACTCTGTTAAGGTTCACCCATCACTCAGATATATACACTGCAAGACTTGGTGTTTACAGGTAAATTTTTTGTCAGTTGTTATTAATAATCCTTGGTATATGTAACCCTTTTCTCCTTATTCATTATGAGTAATCAGCAGTTGTCTGATGAGCTGGGAGGCAGTTTACAAACATGTGCAGTCAGGGTTACTCAGACATCTGGGGTTGGAAGCCACAGACTGCCACTGTCAGAAGAATTTCTACCTCACATAATGCATAACGCAATAGGCCACTATAACAGCAGTTATGTGATTTGCTGGCAGATATAGTGTAGCATAATCGTTGCCTACTGTTGCGCCAGTATGCAGTACATCCTGAATGCAGTTTGTGGCTTAAAAAACAGCCATGCGAGTTAAGTCAGAAACATCAAATTTCTTTGCAAATGTGGGTTTGAGCACAAACTTTCTTCAAAGTAGGCATCCTAATCAGACTGTAATTCAGCTTCTTCTTTTACAAGTACTGATACATCATGGGAGTGCAGTACAGGTGGAGGTTGCTGAATAAATGACCTAAAAGCCCTCATGGAGCACACAAAAGAACCAGGCCTGTACTAATCACAGTACCTGCCTCAGATGATAACCACTGAAGCCTGTACACACATCACTCCACTAAAGATAAACATCTATAGTACAGCATGCAAATTTGGGGAAACCTGAGGCCTTGTTGCTTATTCCTGTGCTGATTTGTCTTTATACACCATTTGTGAGAGTAATGTGTCGACCTAAATTATGAGATAACTCAAAATGAAATATTTTTTAAAACAGCTTATGGTATAATCCTGTCTGAAATCTACAAGCAAGTTCTAAATAATTTTCTTCATTTTTGTAACTGATAGTTGAGGAAAAACACTGAACAGCATAAAGAGCAGTTGGGAGAGATGATTACTCTCACGGAGCATATAATCACAACAGATGTCGAGTAGATTATCACCAATGCACATGACAGATGTGTTATAACTGAACCTAACAATTTAAAGTTAAATGTGAGTGGATGATTGTGATATAAATAGCAGTAAAACCTACTGAAACTCTGCACCAAATTGCACATCTATTCAGTTCACAATAAAATGTGTCCCACTCAGGTTTGCTTATGTCATACTTTTCCACATTTAGTTCAGTCACTTCCTCCTGTCTCCTGGGGTACATCAGTCAGACTCACAGACCACCTCTAAAAGTTCAAGACCACAGATGATCTTAGATGGTCTGAAGAAGGTAAATCTGATTAATTTTGAGTCAGTCCTTGTCCAATCAGAGTGTGTTTATTGTTGTAGCTGCTGGGCTCTTGCCATTGACTGGGAGCTTGGGCAGGTGGAAAGTGTTTTTATCAGCTTTGTCAGAGCACAGACAGGAGTAGTGACCTTGAACAAACTGATCTCAGCCACACAGGTCCATACAAAAGCCTTACTCACATTCACTATTTGTCTTGATTTTCCTTAAAGGATTTTGTTTCTAATAGAATGGAAAAACATTTGGTTTGAGAGAATTATGGCTGCAAGGGTTAGGTAGTAGACTATTGTGTGGGCCCTGAGAGATATACTGAGGAACTGATCTCTTTGATTATTTTCTCTAAAAGGTCATGATAAATCCAGACTAAGTAAAGAACATTGAACAAAGGCTTGGATTTATTTCAGTAATGGAGAGCTTTTCACATATTGGAGTCTTTGTCCTTACTTGAAGACTGAAAAAAAGGAACAAAGTAAGCAGCAGGGATAACATGGGTTTTCATTTGATTACTTGTTCTGAATTGCTGAGATGAACAGCTGTTTTCTAGAAATTACAAACATTAATAAGAAATACATGGTCACAATACATTTATCCATCTACCCATTACCTACACCTGCTCCATCCTGTTTGAGGTCATGGGGCTGCTAGAGTTTGTCCTACTGAGAGGTGTGGTTCTCTCAGGACAGATTAGCACATCATTATGGATAAAATGAACAGAAATGAAAACTTAAATTGGGTCAACATGGTAGCCCAGTATTACCTCAGACCCAGAGAGCCCTGCGGAGTTTGCTCGTTGTCCCTATATGGGCTTTTTCCAGGTACTCTGACTTCTTCCTGTAGTACAAAAATACTTGTTAGGTTGACTGATGGTTCTAAATTGACTGTAGGAACAACTGAGAGAACACAGTTCTTTGCCTCTGTGTGACTTGTGTGGGACTGGCGATCTGTGCAGGATGTACCTGCCTCTCACCCACTGACAGCTGTAATACTCTCCAGTGATTCCTAGTGACACTGAACAGGATGCAACAGCTGTAGATAGAGGCTGAATGGACATTTTGAAGGAGAGCAATGTGCATTTATTCTACTTCATTCATTCATAAGCTATCCCCAGTTTTTCCTGTGGAAGTGGAACCTAGCTGACATTCAGTGAGAGGCAAAGTAAATAAATAATAATTGTCATTACATATTTCTGTTTAGTTGACTATGATTTAGCAACAGTTATTAACCCTCCTGTTATGTTCTGGGTCAAACTGACCTGGGAGCGCCATTGCTTTCCAACTGAACAAATGAACATAACAGGAGGGTTAACTTGCAGCACCTATCAGGAGTTCAGTAGTAGATCAACTGTCCTCAGGAAAAACCTTTTATTTAGGTCTTTATGACCCAGAAGCTCCCTGAAGGAATGATGTCAAAGTGGCAGTGACCTCTTCTGATGTTTCCTGGCAAGGTCATTAGTCTTTAGTAAAAAATAAATAAATACAAAGTATGAGTAAAAAGAGTCATGCGCTCACACTTATACAGCATCTAATTTAGAATTACCAATTAAAACTGGAGGCATGTTCTGAGATTGTGTACGGATGGTGAAAATATCATGCAGACAAACGGAAAACACACAATCTCCCCTAACAATTAGCAGGTTTTTTAAAAAAAAAAAAAAACAAGAACTTTCTGGCTGTAAGAGAACTGTGCAAAACACTGTACCAACGTGTTGCATCCAGCTATTTTCAAATTACTGTGATTTGAAATGACATTGTGTAAATTACCCAGAATCAAAGTCACAAAATAAACCTTTTCATAAATTAATCATTAATGATTGTGTTGTGGTCTAAATTAAGGCTTCTAAAACTGCAGCTTTCTATTTACAGCAGCGACTCTCAGATCAAACCCAATGTCATGCACTTCGCACAGCAGGACTGAACAAAAAAGGAGCTGTGAGTGGTGACTGCGGGGTGATATGTATATCAACGTGTGAATAGTCAGCACCTTCAGTACTTGAGGTTTCCTGCAGTAATCAATGGGAGATGGAGATAGAACCACAGCTGGGCTCAGGACAAATTTAGATCCCCAGCACACACTGGGGAAACAGACTTCCCAGTAGTATCATTCTCTGATTAAATAACTTAAAAAGAAGGTTATTACAGAAATGATTTTCTCAACTAACTATACAGATCTCACAAAGAACCAGAAAATGCAGATTCATAAGAATTGCAGAAATAGTTATCCTTTTACATAAAGGGCTTTTTTCATGTTTATGTCAGAGTGTTCTGCCAAAGGCTTTCTGTCTGTAGTTAAACCCTCACACTAACCTTTGCAGGACCTTATGGCTAAAAATTGCAATGGGGACCAGGCACCTCACTATAGTGGTTTAAGTAATATCCCAAGTAGTTGTGCTCAAATCAGATTACATGCTGTATTTCCCTAGCTTTAATAATCAGCAGTATGTGAACTATATAGCTCTGTATGTTTGCAGTAGACACTTCCACAGTGGGATGGCACTTTAAAAGCTGTTAGAGTAACATACATCATTCATTCTTGTCATAAATGGACACTAAACTAAGTGAAAATTGAGGTCTGTATTGCCTTTGGGCTTTGAAAAGCGTAGCTGACATCTATCAAACTAATGCTTTCAGTATCTGCAATAAAAGATGACACCCACATAGCTGACAGGATGACACAATAAACCCAACACATCCAGAGGACACCAGTAAGACACCACTCACAATGCATGTCTATTTTGTTCAATTTATACCAGTGATGAGACTGTGAGGAGACCAGCTGAGGGTTCGAGGGCTTCAAAGATCCTGGTGTGACCAATTGCTGATGCATTCTTCAGCAGACTCATGATTAAGCAAAAAGATTTGTTGCAGCTGCTCCTGCTCCCTTTGCCATCGACCCATTACACCTGTTGTTTGGTTTTCATCATTGCCGTGGCCACCTGTTCTGATCCCGCATTCAGATGAAACTAAATATAAAAAATAGAATGTTGGCAGCAAAGGAGAAATTAAACATGCATCTGGCTCACTGAGCTTGTAAATGTCCTGTGGACACACTTAATTAATTTTCCTTCAGAGATTAATGAAGTACTTTGAACTAAACTGAATTATATGTTAAATAATAATATATTTACATTATATAACCTCAAATATGCACAAAAATCCAACTCGAATGAGCAATTCTTTTGTTATGGTTAGGCTTAATTATGAATATAAATGTGATTAGAAGTAAGTTGCACATATGCCCTACTAATTACTTCACTGTTCTTGAATGCCATTCAGAGAACAGTGAAAGAATATAAAATAGAAGATACAATATCCTTGTTTCAGTGAATGTCTCTCTTTTTTGGTCAAATCTGAAATATTCTATAGTCTCTTAATGGTTGTTTACAAAATTGTTGTGTGTAGTTCTGTTCATACTTTGTGATTTGCTTGTCTTGTAATGGGGAGCCTTGAAGTTATTGTGGTGTTCACGCTACATGGCTCATCAGTTACAGGGGTCACAGTACACAATCTGACAAAAACTTGGCCATCAAACTATCCCAACTTGTCACCAAACAATGTAATATCAAGAAAACACACTCAACAAGTGACACAGGAAGTGATTCAAAGCTACACATGAAATAGAAGAAACTAGCAGAGCATGCTGTGCAATAATTTCCTGAAATGACGCTTCTTCTTGATGTCTGTAATGTCTTGATGTCTTGTCACTGAATGTTGTTCAGTATCTCCCCTTTGGGTGATGGCCTTCCCTTCTTTATGGTAACTTCACCACATATCTAGCTCTCTCACTGGATGTAGCTCAGAGGTGGAGCCACCAGCAGCTCGATATATTTAGTTAAGTTTTATGAGAGCCTTCAAGACAACAATTAATCCAGTCATATTTGCCATGTCATAAAACAAGCAGAATACTGATATATTTCCGTATTTTCATCCATTATTTACAGATCAATAATGCTGGACATTATTGGTCAATAAACATTAAGGCATTTCTCATTGTTTTAAAGAACATCACTCAGGTATGCTTGGATTTTTGTTTTTGTGAAAAGAAACAAAGCCAAGTAAAAAAGTGAAAGGTTTCCAAAGCCACCTGGTGATACAGACCAGGGCAAATGTAGCAAGGTGTGAAAGCTTTTACACAACAATGCACAGAGGAGGGATCTTTGGGATTGCTTGCTCTGGAGTTTTGACAGAGACGCAGTGCAGCCATGGCTGTTAGTTCCGCTTTTCACTGAGGTGAGCACATAATGGTGTCTGTTTCATGGATCATTGGTGCCCTGAAACACAGCAGAGCACAAGTTACAGTGACTGAGATTAGACAAAGAAAAAGATATCTGCCTCAACATTACACCAGTGAATGAGGTGAAGGACTCAGTGGCAGTCACCACTGACACACTGCACCACTTTCCAGTGCTCTGATGTGATAATTTAGGAGAATTTAGCCATAAATAATGTGTATGGTCCTTATGAATGATGAATGTGTGTTTGTAAAAATAGCTATATTACAAATACATTTATAATGTACAGGCTTTTAGAAAATGATTATATTAATAGATTTGATGTCAGTGTAATAATTCTAGTTTCATTTGATCAAGCCTTGTTTTTTGGGCTTGCTGGCCATTACAATTATATTTTTTTAATTACATGAATTACATTTCAAAAATTAATGACCAAATATACCTGGAGTGTATTAAAACTCCTTTGTACACATGATTTACAAAATAATATCCCACAGCTGTCAGAGCATATTAAATTAAATTAAAATATGTTATACGGCTGACAAAACTTTAAAAACAGGATAACTTTTTATTGCAGTTGCAGAAAACATGACATTTCAAGTCCTGGAATTTGTGCTACCATTATTTGCCCATATCATGATATGTTCAAAAAAAAAAAAAAAAAAGAAAAGAAAAAAAACCATAATGTCATTTGCACCATATTATGAACACTGGGTGAGTTTTAAATGCTGCAGAGTGATGGGAGCCCAGACAAAACCCACATGAGCACAGGACCAAGCCCGTCGACAGGGGGGGGCAACCGGTTTTGTTGTCCCGGGCCTCGAGACTGGGAGGGCCCATCAACGTCT
>JAOWBL010038578.1:36857-68920 GCA_028564865.1 Zenarchopterus dispar | reverse complement strand
ATATATATATATATATATATATATATATATATATATATATATATATATATATATATATATATATATATAAAGCTGGAGGATCTAAAAGTCTCCCTGAATTTGGGTTCAAGGAATGAGTCAAGGAAAAGGACATCAAATTGTGAAAAGAGTTGGATTTGTTATTACTAAAACTAATCACGGGCACAATACTCAGTGTTGTGTGAGTGTACATTTGTTAGTGCAGGTTTTTAAAAAGAAATGTATAGCATAAGAAGTTCTGTATAAGTGTGTGTAAAAGCAAATCAGTACAATAACAATGAAGACAATGTGAAGAAATGCTTTGTAGAATGCACAAAACAAGACTTTTAGTGTGATAATCCAACAGGAGTTGAACAGACCTTCAGGTGGCCTCAGGGAATCAGTGTTACGATCACTTATTTACAGCTTAAATGTTTTGTAAGAGCAAATAGTTGGTGCTAAAATAGCACTTTTTTCCAGACTACATGTTTGTATTTTGGTGGTTAAAACTGAAATGTGCATATCTGAAGCCAAAAGTTGGGGACTGGCTCCAACTCAGCTAGAACCACTTCAGCACAAAGTTGATCTGACTTCAGTCACGCTGAGCATTTACAGGAAACGTATAAACTAAGAGCCAAGCAATCCAGGCCATTAGAAAGTTGTCAGGAAAGTGGATGATGAAGCTTTGGCTCCAGTTTTGGTTGTAATGGAACTGAAGAAGCCTCTGACTGAAGACACTTAGCTGTTGGAGCACTGTCTTCTAAAGAGGATGTTTCGTGTTGTACTTTTTATTTTAGGAAGCATCATCTTTGCAATGGGCAGAGCTGAGCATCCTCTTCACAAGACAGTAACCTTTTAAACTGATGGGATTTGTGTTAAAACTGTGACAATTAGAAACTTTAAAAAATAACCATTATTGCTTTGACCTTCACCTTACTACCACTAGATTTCCTGTACTAACGTTTTTCTGAATGTTTCAAGCCAAAAATCCCAAAATGGGCATATTTTAAGCGAAAAGAAGTTGACTTAGGAAAGAAAGTCTCTGTAAATTTAACAAATAGTGTTTTTTTCCTTCCATATCAGTTTTTTCTCACAAAACTTCTTGCGTTATCGAACTGCAGGTGGGCTACAGGGCCACTCCACTTGCTCCACCTTTTTCTGCATCTTTCCCCTTTCATTCTCCCATGTTGTCCTGGAACAACCTTAATTTGGCTCATTTTTGACACAAGTGTACTGACCTAGTGTTGAAGTCTTAGCCTGTGGCTATGTTAGTACATTTTTATTTGTTTCAACTATAGACTGCAAAAAATAATTGACAAAGCATTAGGTCACGCAACACATTGGTTTCTGAAGAGCGGTTTTGAAACCCACCAAGAGGGCATAGCCATGTTGCTGTGGAAGACAAAAGGAACAAGCTCACCATATGTCAATCAAAATGAACTTTTTTAACATCTTCTCATTGGTAATATTAAATATAAAAAATTAATGTTGCTTTTAGCCGACACTGCATTCGTAAATATCCCTTGTTTCTTCTGCTAAGCACGGTAGTGTACAATTATGAATGAGGAAGTGATAATGGCTAGCAATTGGCTGAGCTGATTGTCAGTCAATCAATGTATTGCTTTATATAAACCCATGGGACAAAAAGATTTCCCCACTTCAGAGTTCTCATGGGCGTGAACTCAAACAACTGAAAACAAAATGTGTTTTTGAACTCGGCTGTAAATATAGATAGATGAGTTTTATTTTAGACTCTTTCGTCCATACCAAATAACAGAAATAAAATAAATATAAAAGACAACATTTCTGTTCATAAATACACAGGAATTCAAGATATAAAAGATATAAATATGCTTATTTCTGCTTTAAAGTTGGACATTTTAACTTGGGAGTCAATGGAGATTGACTGTTTTTGGAGCCAGCCCCTAGCGGCCATTTGAGGAAGTGCACAGTATCTTAGTTCTGCATGAGCCCCAACCTGGAAGTACGATGGCAGGCGCTTGGTTTCACCAAGGAAAATGTCTTCCTGTGATTACAAAAGTGTCTTGATCATGGCAAATGAATAGTTTGAATTTGACAGATTTTAGACACTCATTTGCACACGTGTGTGCTCAACACTCGATATTCTTCCTCCGCTTGATAAATTATTCTAATCTGATTAAACTTGGAAACTTTCCCTCCTCACTGTCCTGAGATTCCTGCTGATTCCTAAATGAAATTCCATTGGGAGGCTTAAATGGAGCAGGGTATCACTCCTGAAGGTGTAAAAGCTTGTTTCACACCACAGTGCACAAGAAATAGGCACTCCGGTGGTGAGTTGTGTGCCTGAAGTGATTGCTAACCAGAATGCTCATCACTCCATCCCAGCTGCAAGCCGCTGGAATTCAGTTTTTCACACTGTGCAGAGCTTCCCACCTTAACACTTTGCACTGCATTCATAACTTATAAAGGAGAGCTCTGGGAATATAAAATCCCTAAAAAGAGGAATTGGTTGCTAGTCTTGGGAGCATGCATTATTTCTTTTGCTGAGTCATGAATAATGGATCAAGTTGCCGAATAATTTCTGCACAATAACTCCACTGATCAGTGTACAGAAAAAAAAAGCTGAAAGCAGAAGGCAGAGACTTCCCCTCAGAAGCATCAACTTCCCCTCCACCACGTGTAACATAACTGCCTCTTCACTCTTACAACATCCATTTTGTTGTTTGCAAATCCATTCACCTTGACAAAATGCGCTCTTGCTGCAGACAGTGGTTTGGCTGGAGATGTGGAGGATTGCCATAGCAACAGCTTCCATGAAATGTTTTATGCTGACTGAAAAATCAGCCTGCTATTGCCTGCATAGATGGATATTGGTAACATCTCTTAGGTTAGTGATTGCATTATGGCAACTGACGGGACTAAAGCACATCTTTCTCAGAGCGCCGGTCTTTGGATTGTGCTGGAGAGCTGAATAACAAGCATCTCCAGAGGAAGCAGTCAGGGTAACTGCAGAGCAACTTCTCCCCCACATGACAGCAACTGGTACTACATGCCTGTGGCGCCCCAGCATCCTTGCAGAACTGCTGATAGTCCAACACGCCTACACATCAGATGTAATCTGTACTGTACATAAACAGATACACAAGCAGCATCTTGCGTACGCTATCAAAGGTAACAGCCACGTTAAAGTAGACTTTCTGATTCTTTTAACAATTGTCTGTTCTCTGTAAAGGATCATGTGGAAGCCAAACTGTGGCTGGATGAATGGGTGTTTAAACAGTGCTTCACAGCAGTTTTCTTCAAGAAAAAAAAGAAAGAAAGAAAGAAAAAGCTTTTCAAGCCAGAATGAATGTTGCTGCACTGAAAAAAATCCTCAAATACAGAAGGCAATCTGGTACTGTTCATTTATTTATTTTACAAGCTTCCACTATAAAGAGAATTTTACAGATGATTTATTTTTTTCAAAGCCACTCTCAAATTTAGAAAACTCTTTTCGTGTCGGCTTACCCTATACCACAAGAAATAGATTTCGTGGGGCACACTGTCTGAAACAAATCACAGTAAAAGCAAAAAACAGAACCTCTCATCTTGTGTGTTTCAGCTTTTATACCCGGTCCACTTTTTCAGTTTGCGAGTGTAGTGAAACCACATATCATCTGGCGCAGTTGTCATTCGTGATGAATGTAAATCAGTGGTGGGCAACATTTTTTTTTCTTCTCATTATTCCTGCAGTTTAAGTAGACAAAGGGGCACACATTGATTTCGTTAAAACACTGGCTCAGTTTACCAGCCAGTTCGATTATCGTGGTTTTTTTTCTCTCCTGAAACGTTAACCACCAGACGCTGGTATGTGGGTCCTGGATTCTGTCAAAGGGGCCACATCAGTAACAAGTCAAGTAGCAAGGTAAGGGTCAACGGGCTTGGTTGAAAAGTGTCTCACTCACCTGACTCATCAAACATGCATAACAAATGTTTTTACATAAAGATTTGGGCATGATTTAGGGGCTGTGTCCAGCCTGGGACTGCATGTTGCTCATGTGTGACGTAAAGTGTTTTAATTATCAGTATTAAAAGACTTTACGTCCTATTATTACAGATCCCATAAAATTAACCCAGAAGTTAAGAAATGAAAAGGGAAACTGAACCAAAAATAAAACAGTCAACAATAAAATGAGGGTGAACAAAAATCAGTTCATTCGTAAATATGTTAGCCTGAGTGAAGTAATATTTAAAGCCGTCTAGTTTTTCATTCCACAGAGTTTTGCACTCTGATTCTTCTCTGAGCAAAATGTTGTTTCGTTAAAATATCTCCAAACCAAATAAGGTCATTTTATTAAATCTACAAATCTTTTACAACTTTGCAGCATCCTTTAACAATACACAGAAGACAATCTGTCCTTGAGTCTTTGAGTCCAGATGGGCCAGTCCTGTACCTTAACATTTGTCTTTTACGTTCATATTTTTATAATGTGTCTTTTCCATTGTCGTGTTAAAAATAAATGCATAAATTTCCCTCAAAACATGTTTGCTCACAGGCAGGATAAGTTGTTCTGTAAATTGTTATTTTTTCCGCACTAAAGGTTATCTATAATATTAAGTACACATGATGAGAGATTCCCTTTTACTGGGCTTGAAAGCATTTACTTTGGTGTCTGAAGCGAGAATCAACTAAAGACTCTGGAAAATACAGTCCTTCTTCTTTCTTTGGGACCTTGTATGTATGTTATCTAGTGAGCTTTTTACATTTTCAGAGGTCGTCATGAAGCCAGTATTATTCAGCTTCACCTGCTGCTTTTGCTGTACCTGGGAAACAGGAGGCTCCTCTCGCTTTAGAACTCCCTTTAGAACTCAGATATAAGAAATGTTGGTGTCTTATTTGTCAATGAATGCGTCATCTGTATGGAGAAATGATTTTGGAGCGTAAAACTTGTGTGAGAAGTCACATTTCCATTATTGTGACTTGTGTGCAAAACCTAAATATCAGAAAGAAGAACCCGTAATCGAAACAACTAGAATTTTTAAAAAACTGTCAAATCTCTCAAATACTTTTTTACGCTTTGATGAGGTGGTTTTTCAGATGTGTTGATAGTCCGGTTTAGTGCAAAAGTTGGGGAGTTATCTTCTGAAGCACGAGCTTCCTACACTTTTTTTCCCTCCCTTCTCATAGAAGTGTACATTATTAATCTTTGGCTGGAAAAACAGAGCCTCCGCTTCCAGAACAATGTAGAATGCTGATTTTCTGACCACAGTACACATTTCCACTCTGGGATGCTGAACTCAGATGAGTCAAAGCCCTCCCAACTCATCATCATCATCATCATTATTTTTTTCTAAGAATAAACTGCCCTCTAGGGCTACTAATGGGGTAATGTAAAAATCTGGTTATTACTCGTGAATATTCCCTAAACAGACAGTAATGAAATAGGACTTTAAGGAATAATAAAGGAGTATTCATCCTGACTTTGTGGGAAAACATTTTGTCACATTATCTTAATGAATACTGAAGGTGCAGCACCTTCCTACAACCCACCTGCTGGAACCAAAGCGGAATTAACATCACAATTAATGAGAAAATGCCAGCGTTAGTGTTGTTAATCTTCCCAGGAGTCCCAGCAAGCTAACCTCGGTGTCAGACTGTGGAATGCTCAGATAAACTGGAAGAAACTCAGGAACTACAGCTTTACTTCTCACACTTGCCTTTTTTTTTTTTTTTTTTTTTTTTGCAGCCAAGGAAACTGGACTTCATCCTCCTTTCTTTAAAGAGCAACAGGGACCTTTACTTATTCTGAAATATTCCTGGCAAGAAATGATCCCAGACATAATTATCCATGGCCCATTTCCACGCATTGGTGGTTGATTAAAATTCACTTCATACTGAGATGCTAACTGCCATGGGGGTGATAGACTTTTACCACAATGAGGATCAGACAGGGATACCTTGTCCCAGTTTTCCTCCGTTGCTTGCAGGCAC
This sequence comes from Zenarchopterus dispar, assembly GCA_028564865.1. Classification (NCBI taxonomy): domain Eukaryota; kingdom Metazoa; phylum Chordata; class Actinopteri; order Beloniformes; family Zenarchopteridae; genus Zenarchopterus; species Zenarchopterus dispar. The sequence goes on along the minus strand of JAOWBL010038578.1, from coordinate 62,970 downwards.
TAGTTTTCCCCTAACTCTTCCTTCCAACCTTGATGGAAAAATTCCTGCTAGCTGGAGACACTGCTACCTGTTTGGGTTTGTTAGAGGTTGAGCAGCTTCCTGTAGAACCTTGTTCTGATCAGTCACCAATACTTCTCGTGTTTTGACAAAAGACTTTGATTTTCAGAGCAGAACAAGGACTTTTAATTAGCTTTCTCCTCCTGAAATGTTACAGAAAATCACCAGAGTGGTTAGTCAGACATGACTCTGACACTTTCATTTGCCCCCAGATTAATGGAAAACAGCGCATGTATAAAAAGGGGCTATTAAGATGAAAATCCTGGAGGACAGGAGTTCTGAAATACAAAGTAAGTGAAGTGAAGCTTTGAGGATCATCAAAGTAAGATGCATCCGTCTGAATTACACCAAGCTGTCACTTTAACCGATTGATGAAGCCGTTAATGTTTCCATTCCCAAAAATGGCGCGAGTGAACCGTTGCTTTTGATGTTTTACTTCATTTCCAAACTGATGTGGGTCGTTGGATTGTTCAGGTGTTAACTTTTATTTTTGATTAGGATATTATATCGATTAGGATGGTATCCCGCGACATCTTCCCACATCTTCTCAGTAAGAAAGCTCACCTGCTGGTTCAGGAAACTCTGTGGTGATATTGAGATGTCATTATTAGAGATGGATCCAGTGATCGTCTTTCAGGTAAATCTGACTGATCCACAGGGTGTGGCTTCATAGTTTGAAGGTTCGAATAACTTCTTCAGACACACACATCCTTCCAGAAAAGATCTCGGGCAGGTGGGGTCAACGGGTCTACAGCGAGTTTCAGTGCAGCCGTGAAGGAGGTTGGTCAGACAATATGAATTTCTATGAAGAAAAAGTGACCTGTTTGCACTAATATTCTTACAAGCCGGAAATCAGCTGGCTTCATGTTGTGTTCCCGTCAATGCAGTTTCAATGATTTAAAGTTCTAAATTCTAGAGTAATTCACCTGGATCAGTTTTTGGAAACAGACTTTTGTGTTTTAGGTTGCATTCTAAAAGATCAATACAATTGTTGCATGCCAGGCCTCTAGTATGTTCCATTTCAAAACTCTCCACACCTTCTCTGCTGGGGATGGGTCAGGACTGCCTGTAGTCCAGTTCCCCATCTTCTTCTTCTTCAGCCATGTTCTTGTGGTTTTTCCTTGTCTTTTTAAAAAATTCAGACATCCCCGGAGGCAAAACCTCAGTATGCTTTTCTGCATTGATGCTGTCATCACAGAAGTGGGAATTACCATGCCAAGACACTGATACAACCCTGTACCGTCACAGAACCTGGCTTCTGAACATGTTGCTGATATTAGTACTGATGGTCCTTTTTTTGTCTTTGTTCATTGTGGCCATGTCTTCTAAATGTTATCTGATTCGCCTGACCGCTGTTGGCGGTCCAACCCAGATGTCTCACAGCCCAGAAATGTTGACCTCACCTCTGGACATGGTCAGTGTGTAAACATAGCTCCATGTTGTGGTGTTTGACACAGGGCTCCCTCAGTAATCCAACAAGGAGGACAAAAAGTAGAAGTGAAGACGGAGTTTACATACTTGGGCTCCACTGTTCGAAGCAGTGGGGAGTGAGGAAAAGAGGTAGAGAAGGGAGCGGGTGGTTTTCATTTACTCTTTTCTCACAAAAAGAAAGCAAAACTCTGAATTTGCGATAAAGGTACCGCTGTGGGCAGCACGGTGGCTTAGTGGTGAGCACTGTTGCCTCACAGCAAGAAGGTGCAGGGTGTTCCACTGAACAGTGTTTTTATGAGCATAACTCTCCTAGTTCTCACTTTGTAAACTATCCATAACTCTTGGTATCTAGTCCTGCAAGACTTCTGTTCAAAAGATGAAAAACAAGAGCAGGACTTGAGAGAAGATGGACAAAAACATCTTTGGTCTTCGACAAATTATTGTGATTGCTGTTACCACTGTTGAGAAAACACTCAACAGAGAATGAAGGCAGCAGATGATCATTCAAATGATTATTCAGAGGTAAAGCCCTTATGTAATTCAGTAATGTATAATGATTAAGTAGCACAACTAATAATGAGGCCAAAAACAGCTGGAACCCAGATTCTGATGACTCTAGTTTGACCAACTACATCACATCACACATACTCATTTGCATGATGTTGTTTAAATGGTGTGCTAATTAAAAATAAAGGACAAGAAAGATGGACACTTCATTTAAAGCTTTTCATTCAAAAATGAACTACACTGCTCCACTCTGCCCCCATCGTTTCTGATGGTATTCCTCCGTTTGCCCCCTCAAGAGACAGATCCGCAAAAGCCCTGAAAACGGACCAAATTACCCTTGTAAACAACGCAGGAGATGGAGGAAAGACTTGGTCTGTCTGACTTTAGGCTGCTCAGTTTAATTACCCAAGTCGTGTTTCTTGCCAAGTCTTGACAGATGTGTCATTCTAGTAGCCAGTCGCTCCAACAATGGCCCATCTTCACCCTCTGAGAGACAGGATCCAGAACTGGTTGGTGTGACACGGGAATATGAAGAATCCAGAATAAGATGAAAATGACTGAATCCTCCACTTTGGTGACCCCAAAGGGAAAGGCTGAAGGAAGGTGAGAAAGGACACGTGTAAATACTTTCTAATCGTATGAGGTGACAAATGTCACACATTTGTTGAAGCTTGAGTCTGTGTGGCATCAGCAAATCATCTGGACAAGCTCATTTACCCTCTACATAATGTCAGTGTTATTATGATCCTCATAAATTTACTTCAGCTCCGCCGGTCTTCATCATTATGTGCTATATTTTGGTTTTCTGTACTGATAGGTTTGATTTCATATTTAAAGTTATGAGCTACCCCCCAAGAATGAGTCAAAATTAAGACTGATTAAGCTCCGGTGAGCACCAGATGTTGCTCTTTTATCCTACCATTGGCGTGTCAGATCATATAAATATCCCAGGCTGTTGATCACTCTGCTCCACTTGCTTGCTGCGAGTTCATTTGAGTTCCTTCTTTTTAAATTACTCATATATGCTTCTGGGAGTGTAAATTGCTTGTTTGATGGTTTATTAAGTCTTCACTTGGATTTATATCATTTTTGTGTCTGTTTTACTCATCAGTTTCATGAAATGGCGAATGTGTTTTCCGAGGTTTTTCAGGTTATGTCACATTGTGTCGGGCGTAGTGGCTTTCATGCTCTAGCCCGTGATTTAACCAGCAGAACACCAGTAAGAGTAAAAACAAAATATAATAAACATGAAATACCATGTTTGCCAACTTACATATTCTTTAAATCAGAGAGCCCTAAACACAAATGATCCTGTCTGCACCTCGCTTGTCAATTCAGTCAAATAAAAGGAAGAAACCTCAATGGAGATTGACTGGAGTGGAGAGTTAGCCGTCACAGAAGACGGACAGCACAACAACTTTATAAGTGCATGTAATTACCCATCAGCCCACTGCTACTCCGTCCAACCTTTTTGTTTATGACACATGATGCTTTCCCTTATACTTTTGAAAGCTCACAGTGATGTATTACACATCACTTCTAAGTCGTAAGAAGCTTTTAATATCATCAGAAATGAAGGGGTTCTATGCTTGTGGAAGGAAAGTTGCTATAATAACTAATATAATTTGAATCCCTTCGGAGTGTGTGTACTCTCTCACAGCAAACATCACTGTCCATGTTTCTAAAGGAAACAGAGCTTTCTTTGCTTCCATGGTTTAATTTGCCTTATATGTTCCTCTCCTCAGTGAAGCTCAGGGAATCACCTGCATATACCTGTCAGCGCTGACGCTTCCTAACATGGCATGGCCACTAATGCACCTTTTAAGCCCTCAGAGCTGCAGGCTTTTGAACTGAGAGCTAATAGCAAGCCTGAAAACCCCTCTTTCCTTTAGTCTGGAGGCCGCAGTATCCATGGTTCCCAAAAGAGGATTTCAAATTTGTCTCCATCTGACCACAGGTCAGCCCTGAGGAACCACAAAATGGCAGTCCTCACTAAGTGGCTGAGAAGGAGTAAAAGCCGGTATGAGTGAGTTGAGAAAGCTGGGTGCAAACCAAAAGTTACTGTATTGGCAGAATTTTGTCACTTGAGTTTTAGTCTTGTGGAAGTTGGTAGCCAGTGGAAATTTTTCCAGATTTTTATCTCAGAGGGTCCCCCCCTTGACATGGTCACCTTAAGTGCCTAAATTCTTCAAATAAGTTTACTCTTGTTTGGTCTCTTGCTCGGTCACTCACTTTGTTGAGTGTTTTGACAGCCTCCGACGTAATGTCTGTGAGCTCCATCATTGTTGACGTGTGAAATAGAGCCATAACCCACAGCTGTACCAAGAGATAACCAGAGTGGGAGATTAAAAATGCCTTGGGTGGGTTTTGCTGATAGTAGTTACAGGAGATAGCAAGACCTGGACAATGTTTCCTGGGCAACTTCCTAAACATTAAGACGTAATTTTACATGCTAAGCAGCATACAGGAATATTAGACAATTTTGTATTGAACATAGAGAATGTAGCACTTACAAATGCAGTATGCTTGTTCAGAATAATGAATCAAATGAACCGATGTCCATGAGGAGGCAAACTACTCAGTGTATGCATTCCAATAAGCTCCAGGGCCTGTGATACTTTCTTTGTGTTTGAGGCCACGTTTAATGAAAGCTGTTGCTAATTATGCAGGAATCCCTGTTTAGAATGTGCAGAGCGTCTGTGATCAATCGAATTATCAAGAAAACATCCCATTTTGACCAGAGGCCTAAACAAAACACTAGAATAGCTAATGTCAGTGTGTGGATGCCTCTCTTGGTATTGATCACTCGTTACTCATGGCGCTCGAAGAAGACTTGCTATCTGCTTTCCTGATGTGATCGAGCATGGAAACGGAGAACCAAATGCCTCGCAGGCGCCCCTTTGTACTTTGTTCAAATTAGTCAGGACATGGCATCTGTCTCCTTATAGACTTGAGTACCCTGCAGTACACAAACATTATTGTTATCTATAATGCAGGAGAAAAGAACCCCCAGTGCAAATTAGAAATGTGACAAACGTATCTATGTCTTCTGGTTTGTTTTATCCGAGATTCAGGATGCTCAGACAGAAGTCATGCGATCACACAAACAAATCCACTGTGATTGCCTAAAACCTCCCACCTGGAATGGGGGAGTACTCAAAATAAAAAGGCTCTGACAATGTTAGTCGACAAACCTGCAATCATTAAAATAACTGTTATTTTGTCGGGGTTCAGAGTATTTGATCACTGTCAGAGCTCATTTGGAAGTTAAACCCTGCAACATTTACATAAAGCTAATGAATGATATGCTAAAACCAACTGCATGATGAGGTTGAATGTTACAGACTGAGGGCCGTCTCTTTTTCCTTTGACAGCTCCTTTTTTGTGCATGATGCTGTACAGTCATGTGGAAAAAGTAAAGCTCATCCTCTTCTAAGTCCTAGGTTACATGACCGAGGACATAAGAAAATCCAGCTTGTTAGAAAATCCTGCGTCTCTGATGGTATGTGGCTGCTTTAGTACTTATTATGGGAAGTTTGCACATCTGGAAAGGAAACATCTGTATATACATGTTTTAGATGACCATAAAGCTCACATCTAGAAGTCTTTTAGAGGAATATATTTTAGCATGACTTCATGGCCTCTTCTTCTTTTGTGATTTTTTTCCCTCTTTTTAGGGCTCCCCACTGTGGATTACCATCCTCCTCACATTGATTTGGCAAAGGTTTTTATATTCATGCCTTTCCTGACAAAACCCTCCTCATTTATTCAGGTACAAAACAAAAACAATGGCTTTTGACTCTTTACTGGGTTTTTGCAACGCTGTTGGTGATTTCGATATTCTGCTCAAGGACACTGACATGTGATGAGGGTTGGGCTTGATCCACACAGTAGCAGGCAACTCGAGTCACTGATCCACAGCCACACCGGCTCCGTCGTAGAAGAGTCCAGGTGCTGAACTGGCCTGATTGCATCCAGACAGTGGACCAACTGAAAACATTTGGCCAATCATGAAATGATATTTTTAAAACTGTAGTATTCCTGTGAGGTATCTAAAGAGAATGGGCAAATACAATGTGAGTGACTTTTGAGTCATTTTTAATTTTGTATTGAGTTGCTGTGGTTACTAAATTGAGTTGATGACAGTTTGGGATTCTGGAAGCTTAACCTTAACTCAGAGCTAACCACCAATCACTCCCTTTTTGTGTTTTATTGTTGTACACTGCAGCTCTTATTGAAACTGTTTCTTGGGGTACACGGTGTGTTATTTGATTTGTTTTCTACCAGTCTGCTGTCCTTGTGTATTGTACACTGTTCTCATTAAAATGACCTGGCTGCAAGACACGCTTCTCTGTTTCTTCAGCTTTTGTGGATATTGGCAAATAAACAGCCGCTGAGCTGTAGAGGCAGAAGTTTCTAGAGAGAAAGAGTCTTCCTCCTTCTCTTTAAGCTTTTCCTTCAGGGGATGTCACTGCAGCTCCTCCATTTCCGACTCTGTCTTTTGCATCACAGATAAGGTAGTTCACACCAACATTCCTCCACTAGGATTTACAATGAAATTTACAAAAAGTTCTTGAACTGTAAAATCAAAAATAAAAAAAAACATCTTGAAGAATTTATCTGACTTTAATATTTCACAAACCCATATTTTATACATATAGAAAGTACAAAAAATCTGTAAACCACCTTAAAAAGAGGTAAATAACTTTTTTTAAATTTAAGGGAACCAACATGACATAAAACATTTAGCGAAGGATGATGTTTGCCTCTGCATAGTATCTTCTCTTCTAACTGAGATCTGAGAAGAGTAACTGCTGAAGTTGTGGGAGACCATTGTTAACTGTGTTGTTTAGTTTTTGGTTGGTTGATTTTGAAGGTCTGTTCTTGTGTTTAGTTCTAGTTAGACTTCCCTTGCTCCTGTCTGCCCTGATTGTTTGCACCTGTGTCTCATTAAGTTCTGTTTGTATATATTGCCTTGTCTTTCCCTTGCTCCTTGCTAGTCTGTGCTGTGTGTCTGTCTTGACTTGGTTTGGCTGAAGATATTTTTGAATTTTGTTGGATCCATGCTTGTGTTGCCGTCATTAAAGGATTTTTGTTATTGATGGTGTAAAGACTTTATTAAACTGGACATGTTCAAAATTGCTTACTGAGTACTGCACTGCCTTGTATAGTATGTACTACACTGGTTCGTTGGTTGTCATTGGCAAATACCGTGCAGCAGCATGACTGGAAGCCTGGCTTTTATTGTCATAGCTCAATGCATTCTGGGATATGGCCTGTGAGGCAGACTGGACACTTGACCCTGGAAGATGCAAATCATGGGAGTATTTCTTGCCCACTCCAGATTGTGTAACTGCTCTACACAATGTTCTACAAAATCAGTAGTACACGGGTCACTTCACGGTCTCTTAGTTTGGTTAAGGATTACTGATTTACTAATTAGTTATCTCCATCTGCTTACAATATGGTGATATCATGTCTTGGAAACCACAGAAAAATCAACAAAACTGGATCTGTGGAGTTTTAAAGTTTACTGGTCTGACTCTGATGTACAGATGCATTATAAAGGTGTAGAATCTGGATAATCTGAATGTGACATACATTAGACTTAATGTGAGGATCCCACTGATGCCTCCTTTCAGGTGAATTTTGTCTGGAATGCACTGTCATTTTCCATTATCCTCTTTACTAAAGACAAAGTACAGTCCACCTGCAAAAGTGTGATTTAAGGAGATTGGTATGTTTATGTAAATAATAGAGAGAGACAGCTGCGGGTCAAGTCCCTCTCTCAGTGCACATTCTCCATTAAACCAGCCGAGGACAGCTAAGGACCCAGTTTAACTCTTGAAAGGCAGGTGTGAAGTGAAACACAGAGATTTCCACTGGCCTGGTGCCAGTGCTGCAGATTAATGTAACATCACATTGAAAACAGGAGCGATGAGAACGTGTTTCAGGGCCATGAGTGATATAACGACGCTGCTGTCTTCCGAGGCAGAGATGGATTTTCAGTCAGCTGTATTTTTGGAGCAATATATGAATATTTAATCAAACAGAAGTACCCACAGTGTGAGGACTCATCATTTAAACTAGCAGCAAGGTTCAGCATGTAGCTGTAATATATGACCATTTTTATTAGTTGTTAAAAAAAAAAAAATCCAGATGACTGAGTGAAGCTAGAGTATATCATACAATCAGAGGAGAGGCTGCAAGTTTAGCCTCAAACATGTTTGCGCAGCTCTTACCCTCATTTACTTAATTAAACCTTCCTGGTCACTAAGTGCAGACTTCATTTTTCCTCTGTTGCATCCTTCTGGTACCATAAAAAGAATAGAATGGGTTTATTCATCCATAAAGATGTGTGTGTGTGTGTGTGTGTGTGTGTGTGTGTCTCCTATTTGCTGACACAACCCAGCCTCTAGAAATTCAATTCTACATCTCCCCAGCATAAATGAATATTGACTGAGAAAACAGAATATGACCGTTATTATCACCATAATAAAGTGTGTTTGTTGCTTAAGAAAACTGAAGTCTGGATGTGAAAGCCTCTTGTTGTTAGTCATTATGAAATCTTTTAATATCCTTTAGTCTAAACAGATCTGCCATTTGCAATGAAAGGCCTCAGATACAAGAAAGTGTGAAGGAAGTGTATAAAAGGACTGTTTTCCTATAAAAGTCAGCTAGCAAACATCAGACAAACTGCTGTCAATAAACACAAAGACAGGAGAGTTCATGACCTCTGCTTCCAAAGAACTGGGTCAATACTTGGCTGCTTATGATAAAACAGGAAGCTGAGGCCATAAACTCTGATACAGGTTCTGATGGTATGGAGTTGCATGATTGGCCTTGGCAACGTTCGTTCAAGCTCTGTGATGGAAGCATTGACGCAGAAAAGTACACAAAGACCTTAGAGCAACATGTTTTGCCTTCAGTACCTGAACTTTTCAGTAAGACAATGCAAAGCTGCTTTCTGCACACAGCTGAGGAATATCAGCGTAGGAGTTCTGAACTGGGTTTCCTGCACTCATGACCTGGACCCAACAGAGGGGACGTTTGAGATGGGAAATCCAGCAGTTACAATTCAGTACTGTTTCACACCTTCAGAAAAAAAAAGAGACAAAAATCACATATCTTCAGTGTCAGAACATATTTATGTCTTGTCAGAAGGTTAACAGATGTATTTAGGTGAGTAATCAGCATCTCCTCTCTCTGGCTGGAGCTCTGCAGAGATGTGGGCGATGTGGAAGGTACATGTTTGCACCCTGCCGACGTGATGGTTCTAATGGTCTTTCAGCAAAATGTTCTCTCTTCTCATCTGTCACATTCCATCTTTTATACCTTTCATTTCCTTTTCTTGTTCCCACATTCACATATCTTCCACTTTCATACTTCCATCAACACTTTCTGCTTCACTTTGATTTCTCCCCCTTTTGATTCAGCTCCACACCTTCTCTTTTCCTAAAGAGCCTATTTGATCTTTTAACAGATTTATTTTATGTGTCTGACCTTGTAATGTCTTCCCAACAGTGTATGTGTGTGGGGGGGGTCTTGAGGAGAGTAAGGGGTTGGGCTATCCCTCTATCTGAAATGCTTTAATCAGCTGATATCAGCTGCCAGGAGATTTAAAAAAAAAATTCCAGTGCAGCACAGAAACATTCAGCTCACTTCTGACAGTTAATGGGACTTTGATAATGTGTTTTCCATAATTATTTTTTTTCTGAAAATGCCTCTTAATTATAATTTTTGCTCCGGATAATGACTCTGATATTTTAAATTAGACTGCTTCGTTTCATTTATTTATGAATTTCATGGGCTGTGGAATGACAGTGTGTCCCACACATGAGCTCTCTTCCAGCAACGCTTCACCACAGGCGCAGCGCTCGCTGACTCCCCAGCTCATAACAAGATAATTAAATCACAGTGCAGAGTTAAAGTGTCACCGACTTAATCTTTGCTGCTACTTCAGCATTTCTAAGAGTCAAGTTGTTGTTGTACATGTTCTATTAACATTTGACCTGTGAATTAAGAGATTTAAATTGAGCAGACAACACAATAGCTGAGAATTACTGTTTTTTTTGTGACAATGAAGTTGTCTTTTCTGCTAGATAGTGAAATATACTCCAAGTCTTGTGGAACTGAAGACGGACATGTGCTTGAGTCGTGCGTGCATGATGTGTGTGTTGCTATCACAATGAAGCTACATAAAGATATGAGATTTTATTATTTCACATGTCCCACTTCAGATCCACAGCAAATGCAGCGTGATGTGAAATTAGGAGGAGATGTACCTGGGGAGGCTGGAAAATTCTGCTCTGATTCAAATCTGTGATGTCACAGTATCATGTTAACTTAGACCACTCTCAACATCTTTCCAGACATAGGCAGCTTAAACAAAGTGTGGTGATTGTCTTATGTTAGTTTTTTTAAAGTTGTCACTTCAGACACACAAATATGTACAAAGGCATTCTTTTTTCATGATATTGTCACTGTAGTGAAAATATAAAGGGTTTGGTTTCTGAGGTTTTGAGACTGAAACTCAAAAATAAGCTTACTCCCACAGTCCCGTAACGTGCACGTTAGGCTGGCAGGCGATTCTAAAAAGAGAGTGGGAATGTCCATGGTTGTGTGTCTCATCCGGTGCAGGAATGTGATGGATTGGTGACCTATCCAGAGTCTTCCTACAACTCACCGAAGACGGCTGGGAGAAGCGTTTATCTTCATGAAAATAAATCGAGATGGTAATTTATACTTTACGCTTTGGAAAAGCAAAGTCAGCAGCAAAAAAAAAAAAGTGTTGACATTTGACATTTCTGAAGGAGATTTTGCTCCATACATGGAGGTGGTGTTTTGAGGAAACCAGTATGCTTTCCAAACCCTAACCATGTGCTGCTTGTGTATCTGACCCTGCTTTTCTTCTGTGAATTACTGCACAGTTCCGTTGTTGTCCCAGACCCCAACAGTGAGGTATCAGCTCACACTGAAGTCTCATTTGATTCAGACCCATCAGAAGGAACGTTCATTTGTCTCCCAAACTTAAGCAGCCCCCCAAAAAAACTTCAATGTCATCTGTCTTCTTTCTTTCTGTTACTCGTGTTTTCAAATAATAATAGTGACTGAAAACAAGTACTGCACTTTGCTTGTATTTTTAATGGTATTTCAGTAATTCATGATTCTCTTTTAAATGAACTGAACTTGACTACTTTTCCTAAAATCATGCTCTTAAGATGCCGAAATGAAAGAAACATGACACTTTTATGACGGATGAAGGGTGGGAATGCTCTTGAAGCACTTTATAAGCATTATAAGACATAGTAAAACATTCCACTTAAACTCAGAGAAAGAAAGTTATGTTTTATTAACTGTTAAGCGATTTTTTTTTTTTTTTTTTTAATCACATAGAACTGCAGGCCGTCTCTGCTCAACTGATTTATTATTAAACAGCTGGAAGCAGGAAGCTCAATAACATCAGGGACATTTCTTCACTTATATAACTCTTAGAACTGAACAAAGTTGCACATTACATGATAAAATTCTGCTTTGTGAATCTCTATTGTTGTTTTTGTCATACTTTTTAGTTCCTCGTGGTTGCAGAAGTTCCTTCTTTCCGACGTTCCAGTAAAAGTCTTCATAACTCTTCCAGCCAGGCAGCAGATTTGCAGACTCCAGACCAGGAATTTACCAAAACATCTGGGGGCTGGATGAAATTCAAGGTTTTGACAAATCCCGGATCCAGAGAGTTCTGAAGGAAAAGATCTAGAAGGTTGGTTCTGCTGGAGAACTGCCCTGGTCTTCTTATAGCCCTTTATAAGAACTCTTCTCTGTGCCAGAAGAAAGAATTCCTCCTCAGTGGCTGTTACACATAATGCAGTCCACATTGTACGTTCCTCTACACTTACTGTACTTCTAATATTACACTGATATTATATGAAATATAATATATTCAGTTTAATTCTAGATTATGCTGAGTTCTCAATCAGGAACCCCAAATCAGAATAATCTCAAAATGAGACTGTATTCTCCATTGTCCACATTATTAAACAAAGTGTTGTTTTACTCACTTAATTTACCAGTTCATCTCTGTCTTTTGTCCACAGTGTGTGGACACCTAAGCTGTGCTGGCCTATGCTTTATTATCAACGACACAAAAGAAGCTGCAAACGTGCTGACATCAGGAAAGCAGGGCAAGAAGATAATGCAGGAATTTCTGAATCCAGAGGCTCCAAGGGAAATGAATGCTGACTGAAGTGGTATTAGGATGGAGAATTACACTCCGGGGATACTGTAAGGGGAATCCTCCATGAATATAAAACCTGTCTTTGCTCACAAGCTTGAGCCTGACATTTTGTAAAAATGGTTACAGTAATTGAGTTGCGATGTTTGGGGGTTGTTGTCAGTCAGTCGCTACTCCTTGTCTTTTAGTTATTATGAACTTTCAAGAGGATACAGCGATTAAACCTCTGGTCTGTTCGAAAACAGGAGTCTTTTCTTAAAACTACAAAAGTACTATGTCCATATGACTGTTGTGGCTGAAAAAGCCATTAAAATCAGCACTGTTAGTGCTAAACGTGACTTGACTCTTTCCAGTAAAGAGTCACAGATAGACAGAAAACAGATCAATGTTATTATCATCATCACCATCATCATGGTTGTTGTTGTTGTTGTTGTTGTTCAGATCATTTTTGTGAAAGAATCTTGACGGTGAATGTGCAGAAGAAAATAAAAATTCAAGATTGTTTCACTGAAACAATCTTGAGTTGGTGGGCAGAAAGGATCTCCTGATCTGGAGGTCCTCTTGTAGAGGTCTGGAGGTCCTCCTGTAGAGGTCTGAAGAATCTCCTGTAGAGGTCTGACGAATCTCCTGTAGAGGTCTGAAGGATCTCCTGTAGCAGTTTGAAGGATCTCTAAAGGATTTCTAAAGATGACAGGACTCCGACTTATACAGCGTGAAGAAGAATGGTGAGAGTACAGACCCCTGTGGTGCTCCTGTGCTGCTAGTCACCTGGTTGAACACATAACCATTCAGTTTCAAAAAAGTCTCTCCAGGACTTTCATGATGTGAGATGTTATGACTACAGGTCTATAGTCATTAGGAGAATATGGATAATATCTAATGTCTCTGGACTGAACTTGCTGAAGAATGGGTTACATAGAACAGAGTTCTACAATTATACCCAGTCAGACCCCAATGAGGACACTTCAACATTTGTTGGAGCCAGGGATCAATTTACTGACCTTTCCAGTTACAAGACAACTGACTCTACTCACTGATCCATGGCCTCTCCAAACTAATTAGTGTTGAAGTAATATTTTACACCAGTATTGTGAATGTTCAATTGATATACAGTCTTTTCAAGTTACTGCACCTTTACACTTCACCTCTCCTGCACGTGAATCAGGCATGTGCAAAAGTTTAAATCCCTTTTTGTGTGTGTGTGTGTGTCCGTGTGCGTGCACATGCATTTGTGTAAATAAACATTATTATTATTAGGCTAACACAATCTGAGATTAACAAAAACATCTCACATTTCTTTCTCAACATTTTTTATATATCCAACAAACATTATTTAAGAAGAATTACATTAACTTGTGGAGGACTTTTGGCCCATTCTGCTTTGCAACATTGCTTCAATTTGGGCTGAGGTCTCAAATTTTGATCAGGTCATTACAAAACCTTGATTATTTTATTTTGCACCCATACTGCTGAAAACCTTTTGATATGAGGCGAATCTTTGTCCCACTGCCCAGCACTGATGGTTAACTGATTCTCTGTATTAATGCCTTTTGTTATATCTGATTATTGTATTAAATGCTGTTAAACTTAGTTTTGATTCTCTTATTACTGAGGTTGATCCCGCCCGAATAAACGAACACGTGACTGCGACATTTTCATGTTGTTTTCTTGAAATTGTGTTTCATTTAGCACGCACAGTGAGGATTGTAATCTTAAATGTAGGTCTAATGTTTTGGGTTTTTTTTTTTTTTTTAATATTTCATTTCAGTCCCTTTTGTACTTGTTAGTTCTGGCTAACATTCACGTTTGTGGAGCAAATTCATTCGTATCAATTTACAGATAGCCGCGAAAAAGTATTTTATTTTGAAAATAACGAGCGGAAACCATCTTGTTTACTTCCGGTTGTTGGAAGGCGATCGCGTGAGTACTGTATTGAACGGTTTTAATTTATTTTATCATGTAGTCTGCTTGTAAACAGTTTCGACAACAATAGAAGTAGACTGTGTTGGGATAAAATACGGTATGTTTGTGTCGTGACTCCTGACTACTCATACTTTTAAAAGAGTCAGAAAAAATCAAAGTGAAACCCCTCCTCAGTTATAAATGTCATTGTTCAAACACGAAATTAAAATGTCAACAAGTATTTCTTTAAATTGGTTTCGCAGTAAACTTCTATTTGTAACAAAAAAAAAGCCCATTTTCCAGTTTGAATCATGTTTCTATGTCTATTCGCGCCTTTTAGGACCTGTTAAACCTGCAGTTTAACAAATAAACTAGTGTCACGTCTAAAACTATAGAATACAGGTGTTAACCTGGTATTTCATTATTTCGGGGCATGTAAGGGAGCAGACTGACTCGACTTTGGTGCGCACATGTTGGGGTGTGTTTTCAGCTCCAGATGGCGGTCCTGAACCTGTCCTTTGCTGCTTGTGGCTTTCTGGGGATCTACCACCTGGGAGCAGCCGGAGCCTTCCTCCGGCATGGGGACAAGCTGCTCGGCCGTCTTGGGGCCTGTGCCGGAGCTTCAGCCGGGGCTCTGGTGGCTGCTGTCATGATCACAGCTCCTCATAAAATAGAGGTAAAGTACAGTAAGTCTGGGAGTATGAGATTAAAAACCTTATCTGAAAGAATGCTGGAATCTTGTCCTCCATGCACAGCAAGTTTGCATGAAACTGATTTGGCACAAAGTGACACAGTTGTCATCTTAAGTTTTTTTTTTTTTCTTTCTTTCTTTCTTCCAGGACTGTAAAAAGTTAACGTACAGGTTTGCTGAAGGTGTGAGGAAACAGACTTTTGGAGCCATCACACCAGGATACAACTTCATGCTCACTCTGAGGTAACCACTTATGTCTGTGGAAGACAGTGAAGATTTGATGACGTCACAAGTGTAGAAAAAAATACCACATTTTCATACAGGTTGTCTTGGAAACATTGTGAAGAATATGAAATAGAATGTGGATATAGCAGCACTGTAGAGGTCTTTTTCTGTTTTGTTTCGGATTAATTCTAAAATTTTTTATTTTTTTTATTCCAGCATCTTTCACATATTCTTCCTACCTCAAGTCCAAAACTGTGCAAAATGTAATTAAAACAGAATGCAAAGGTTTGCAAATGGTACAAAGAAAACTTTAAAAAAAAAAAAAAAAAGGATTAATTTTTGTTTTTGATAACAGCAACACAGATCACAAAGTTGGGATTGGGTGACGTTTATTACTGTGTAGCATCCCGTCTTCTTTTAACAGGGGTCCATATCCATTTGGGAGCTGAGGAAGTCAGTTGCTGGAGTTTTTTCAATGTCGCATTCTTGACTGATATAAGATTCAAGCTGCTCAGTAGTCCTGTATCGCTCCTTTCAGAATACACCCCAGTGTTTTCAGCTGGTGAAAGATCTGGACGGCAGGCAAACCATTCTGTTCGCTCTGTTACGAAGTTATGCTTTTAGAATAGATGCAGTTTGCAGGTTAGGATCATCTTTCTGAAAGAAAACCTCTAAAACCTGCATACAGCTTTCAGCATTATTTCCTTTCTAGACATGCAAGCTGTCAATTCCAGAGACATGAATCCCTGTCCCCTGTCCCAGCAGAGATGCTGGCTTTTGACCTGAACTCTGATAACAAGCCAGACAGTCCCTTTCCTCTTTAGCCAGAGTACACAGCGTCCATGGTTTCAGAAATGATTATTTTTAAGAGTTTTACTAGCTATTTAACCATGGAGTGCATGTCTGTGCACAGAACAGTTTTCCACTTTGCATCAGCGCCTTTTAAATGAGCTTTGGCCCAGAGACGATGGTGTTTTTCATGGTTCACATATGGCTTCTTCTCCTGATAGAGCTTTAACTTTCATTTGTGGATGGCATGGTGAACAGAGATTTTAGAGAGGGATTTATGGAAGTGACCATGCAGTGATTCCATTTCCAACTCATGCCTGTTTTTAAATGAGATGCTGCCGAATGGCCCGGAGATCACAGGCATCCAGCACTGATATTCAGCCTTGTCCCATGCACAGAGACATTTCTTCAGACTCTTGATGATATTTTGTACTGTAGATGATGAGTTGTTCAAAGTCTTGGCACGTGTACACTAAGGAACAAAACATGCAGTTTTTTGTAGATTGGTGAGCTTTGCCCATCTTTACTTGTGGGAAACTCTGCCTCTCCAAAATGTTTTTTAATACCCCGTCTCGTCGCAGATCTGTTTCCAGTTAACCTTATTTGTTGTACAACGTTCCTCCAGGTGCTCCTTATTTTTAAAGCCTGACAGTAACATAAATCAGTTATTGGGGGGGTTCTAGTTGCTGTATATAATCGGATGGAGAACTTGTGGAACATAATGAGGAAGCAAAAGTGAATAGTGCCAGTGCTGTCCTGAATGAACCGAATGTCCTGAATTTCTTAAACCATGAATTTAATGAAAACTTTGCTTCTGGAATGCTGGTTTTGTGTATGTAAGGACACACATTTGTGTGATTCTTCTGTCTCGCTTGGACCAATATGTGAAGGTTTTCCTTTTTTTTTCTTTAGTTTTCAGTACAGATGCTTTAAAACTGGCAGTATTTCAAAGCAAATGCTAGTAGAGTTGCTGAAAGATTCACTGGCTGAAACTGATGTGTTGAATCCATAAATAAAATCATATTTCTGTTGGAATCATTTTTGTAATTTAGTGTTTTTTTTTTATAGAAGGCATAATGACAATTTAAGTGAACTATAATTTGATATTAAAGCTTTTGTTTTGATAGCACCTACACCCATTCGTAAAGATGCATTGGGATTACAGAATAAAGATTAGATGTAAAAAGGGAAATTGTGAAAAAATCTGGGTTTAACACTATTTTGACCTTAGTTATCGTGTTTAATAGAAGGAGAGTATACAAAGCAAGACTTGTGAATATGTGGAGCTATGTTTTTGTTTACTGAATACTGTTTATTGAACTTTATAGAAACCGATTAACTTTTTTTTTTTTTTTTTTTGATTAAGGGTGTTTTTTTGTTGAATACAGTGTCACGCATCCATTAGTTTGCTTTGCTTCCTTGACCTTTAAACGACAGATATTTGGTCTGCTGCCATAGCAACAAGGATGACTTTATTATTATTGTTGTCAAACAAACAAGATGTAGAGGGAGCCAAAAAAAAAAGGTTTAAGTTACTAAATGTGAGCTTTCAAGAAGGAGAAATGCAATACAAAAATAAGCTATTGTGTTTGAAAGTATGAATTCACAGTTTGCAAATCTAGTCGAGCCAAAGTTCGAAGAAGACCAGACTAGCGATCTCAGAGTGCTGGCAGTGTGTCTGAGGCACGGTGTTGCGACGGATTATACACTTATTGCTCGTGGCAGGAGTTGTCGCTGTATCTGTCCTTGTGCAGTGGATCTGGATCCGTCTGTTGGAGAATGAGCTCGGCTGCTGGTCCAGGATCTGGTGAAGAGGGTCATCCAGAATGGACACCATTTTGTTTGGAGTCCTCCTCCCCATCACTGCTTCACAAGAGTCCGGTTCGCAGCTGATCACAGCTTCCTTGAACACTTTGTTGAGTTGGCTGTTTGTCACACACAAAGAGGAGGAAGGACCCACTCCCACGGACAGATGGAGTCTGTGCCTGAAGTGTGTCTGTTATTCAGAGGATGAGACCGAATCTGTGGTAAAATAATGATCAGTTAATTGGACGTTTAACTCTAACATACATGATTTACTCAACGACTGCAAGGCAGCCTGGAAAACCAGTCCGAGTCATCGCCCCTCCGGCACCGAGCGTGACAGCTGCTGTGAGGTGTTTTAGCTGATGTGCAGTTTTATTTTTTTTACCAAACGTGTCCTTTTCTTCATGAACAAACATCTTCATTCGGCTTTGCCTGTCTGAAGGAACCAGACTGAACGTTGTTGCTTGTTTGGAAGGGCAGAAGGGTGGTGTGTTTGGACGCCTGTGTGAACCTCAGCTCTGCTGCCATGTTCTTTTTAAGGAGAAGAAGCGGTTTTCCTGACAGCCCTCCCAAACGGGCCGGACCCTTGCAGTCTCTGCTCTAATTGGACTGTCATGAAGTTGGACATTCGTCCTGCCAGCTGAGGCCTGTAGAGGCTGAGATTTAGTTCCTGCGTTTCTCACGTTCTCTAAAGATCGCACCGTCTGACCTCTGAGAGAACTTGCTGGGACAGATGTTCCGAGGAAGATTGACAGCTGTCCTGAATCACTCTTGATCATATTTTTCAGTGGAGAATAATAGGCATTTTGAGAATAAGCCTAAATATAGACTTTATTTAAGCCACATTAGGGGACATTAACCTGCTAAAGCAAGTTACTATAATTTAAATATGCGTTTTGTGTACATCTGTGTCTGGACTGCATATTTAAACATTTGGCTGAAAAGAAACTGTGTTCATACACTTAATTCAACATGTGCTTCAGAGACACATTGTACTGAAATAATTGTCTTTTTTTTTTTTTTTAAATGATAAAGCGCAAAGTTACTGATGCACATGAAGAAGCTTCGTGCCCTGCTGCCGTTAATGACTCTGACAACAGTTGACATGAAGGACCCGGGTGGAGGTTTTACTCCTATAATCCCTCACTGGGCTGATGGGTGATCATCGCTGATGTCCGTGTCCTTCTTGACTTTGTGTTTACAATTTTCATAAAACATTCCCTAAAGAATGTCCAGGCTGTCTCTACATCAGGGATCAGACCAGAACAATTCATGATGATAGGCTTGTTCTTTCAAGTGTTTAAGATTCCACTTAAGGATAATATGAGCTTTAGATAAGGACATCCTAGTGTTTCTAATGACAGCGACGGCACAGAGAAGAGCAGAGCTAGTCCCCGCTCAGATCACCGGCCAAAACAAGTTCACTAGCACTTATACAGAGGCTCTTAGTAACTTCCACATTCAGTGCTGGAAAATTCCAACTCTTTGCAGGTGGATTTAAACAGAACTATTGAGGTATCGAATCTTGATTTAATATAAATTGCAACATCACGACCTCTCGTAGGCCTGTCAGTACAATGAACACTGTATCCAGTTATGCTAGCATCATCAGCAGCAATAGATTCCTTTCAGAAATGACAGAAATATCAGCTGTTGGGTTCACCCAAATCCTCACCATGCCCATGTTGGATAACAAGCTGCGCACATGAAGATCAACAGTTTTAAGACCAGACAAGGATTTCAAATCTGATGATGCACTGCAGCTCAGGACCAGGATTAGGTTGCACATTACCAGATAAGAGAAATAATAAGACCACCAACATTCGTTGCCTCGTAATGTCACATATAGAATTTGATGCTTGATATGATGACCAAACAAGAGCTTTTCTGGAAGGGGAAGTAATCATAGAAAGCTAGAAGGCTTGAAGGTGATGGGATGGTGGTTGCACAGGTTCTACAGTACCCATAATGCAAGTGTGTCTGTGAGCAATATCCCACAGCTGAAGGCTTTGTTAGAACGATCAACCCCCCCCCACGTCCAGTCAGTAAACAGAATTAAGTCCACATCTCTCTGAACCTGTGCAGAGTGAGAGAGCTGCACATGCTAACCCATTTCAAACATGAAACTCATGAATGAATCGGTTAGTGTCATTAGGTCCTTTTATATCGGTTATTGAGTATAAATTCAGCAGCCCCCATCATAATTCCACGTCGCTGTGAAAAGCTCAGTGTTTGTGATAGCTTGTGGGGACCTTATTATTAAAACCTGGGAGGTGAGCGTCTGTGTGTGGATACTCTGCAGGGAGGGGATAGAGGAGATTCTTCCCAGAGACGCTCACAGCCTGGCCACTGATCGCGTCCACGTCTCCATCACCCACTCCAAAAGTGGCAAGAATCACATCGTTTCCAGGTTTACTTCCAGGGACGAGCTCATAAATGTAGGTTGCCTCTCTCTCCCCACACTCAACACTGATGCTTCCGTGTATAACGCCTTCATAAACATTTCTGATTTTTTTTTTCTTTTTTTTTTTTTAACAGCTTCGACTCTAAAACAGCAAAATCAGTTCTTGTTTAATGAAAGCTTAATAAATGAGATCACTAGTACAAGAGAAACATTCCAGTATAAAGTTTTATTCTCGTTAGATGATGGAAAGAGCAGACTTTTCAGTGTCATTACTGTTTTGATGTGTTTTCTCTCCAGGTTCTACTGGCCAGCAGCTTTGTCCCCGTTTACGCTGGACTCAAGCCAGTCGACTTTAAAGGACAGGTGACGAGGGCTAGAATTTAGTGGTATATTTGTTTAAAATGCATAAAAATAAAGTACCTGGAATTAGGTCTAAAAATGAAATCTTCTACATGCACATGTTCTGTTTGAGCTGGGATGAGTTACCCAAGTAGCTACAGGCGTAAATCTGGCAGACATTTTTCAAGAAATCAAAATATCTGTTTTAAATCTTTATATGAATAGAGCTGATATTTTCTTTTTTCTTTTTTTTTTGAGTTAAAGCTAAGCTCCACTTCTGTTCAAAGTTGAAAGGATTTTTCTTAAGTCTTCACCTGTTGGTGTTTGTTTTCTCTGCTTTTTAACCCCGTTAAATTGTTTAAATTAGAAATGGATAGACGGAGGGTTCACCAACAGCCTGCCCATCCTGCCGGTGGGACGGACCATCACCGTGTCTCCGTTTGCTGGGTTCCACGACGTTTGTCCTGTCCACAGCAGGTCTAACAACACTCAGCTCAGACTTGCTAACATGAAGATAATAGTGAGTACAAATGTAAAGGCAAATCTGGCCAAAAAAAAAAAACAAAATGAAGCTTGGCATGCTTTTAACATGGGTCCACTTCTCTTTCGCAATTTTTTAAAATAAAAGTCCATTTTCATGATTCTCATCACAGTTTTGCACACCAAAACCTTGGTAATCGAAATTAGTTTCATTGGCTTATTTCAGTCTCCGTTCTGTATTGTGAGTGTGTCTTTTGCACGAAACCTTTCAAGAGCGCCTGAATGTGTTCCAGCTCCTCCCGCGGTGCTTCAGCCGGTACTCAGGGTTGGCCCGCGTGAGCAGAAATGGAGTCTTTTTGTGGTACTTGAAGATTTACTGCAGATAAAGGCCAGCAGGCCAGAGTTATTATGAGTTATTCTCCCAGCAGCCAGAGTTGCTGGTGGCTATAAAAATGTTAACATACTCAGGTTTTTTTTAATTTGCAACTCAACTGATAAATATATTCTTGTCATAACTGATTTTTTTTTCTTTTTATAAAAGATGAAACAGCTGAACTCTGCAGTTGTAGATTTCATTTGTTTTTTGTTTTTTTTGCCAGAAGTTGAAACCACATTTGGTGAAACTCTAAATAGGAAAATTGATTTAGAAAACTGAAGAACTAAACTTCTCGACTGTGTTTAAATGAGTCCAATTTTTCCAAAGTCAGTTTCAGTTATTCGAGTAAATTCAGATTTGGAGCCTTTTTTGTGTGTGTGTGTGTGTAGAGTAGATTTTTGAGTGATTTGACATCGAGGTGAGCACACATCTGTGCTCGCTTCTGTTTAAAACGACTCGTCTTTCTTTTCTGAACATCCGCGGAAAGTCAGTTATCGGGTCCTGCTGTATCTTAAGCATCAAGTGCATTTTAAGGTCCCAGCTCATCTCTTTACAGTTGTTTCCAAAAACCCACTTCTCAAAGCACAAGCACATGAAATCGGACCTATCTGAACAGGAATGACAACATTATTATCAATTTATTTGAGTATGGGTGAAGAGGATGCTGATCTGAACGTGCAGCAACGTAGCCTGTTGGGTGCAGCCTAGACGTGGGTCTTTTGGTAATTTATGACGTACACATGCTGGAAAATCATCGATATATAGAGTAATATTCCCATGTAAGCAATTATTCCATTAAGTACAAATCCAAATATATGCAGTTACTCTGGACTTTATTTGAATTTCTTTACAGACAGTATAAACACCACAGAGTTCCCGTTTTATCTCATCATTTCATTTGTTTGTGTATATCCATGTTTCACATTTCACGCCTTCATCACGTTCCAAACAAGTCGGTACAAGAGCAGTGTCGTTCTAATAAAGAAGTAAAAGAAAAAACCATGTTATTTCAGCTGGTGGTAACAGGTGATTATAATGATGAATGTGCTACAAAAGTGACGGGTAAAGGATCATTGCAAAAAAAAAAAAAGATCTCCAAAGAAATAAAGAGATTTGTACATTTCTCTGTCTACATTTGAGGAATTTCAGCACTTAAAGGGCAAGGATATAATCCTAAGACAGCACCGCAGCATGAAGCTATATTCACAAATGCCACTTCAAACTATCTAATGTGGGTTTAAAAAAAAAAAAGTCTTGATTTTCTCCAGAGAACCCGTCGACCTCTCGGAACTGGGCAGCGACTAGGATAAAGCATCACACTGTGGAAATGTGTTTTGTGCAAAAAGGAAAAGGTATTTGGCTGGCGTGTCTGCAGTCCCGAGCTGTCCCCACGGGGGAATGTGTGGAAAACCTTCAAATAAAAATGTTTTCACACTTTAAAACATGCTTGTGGAAGGAATGGGATTATAAAAAAAAAAAAAAACCTGCTGAAACTCTTCATCATAGTTTGTAGAATCGCTTTTTTTTTTTTTTTTTGTCTTTATGACTGTTAGTTTGTGAATGACCCTCTGCAACTTAAGACGTGCACACTTGGGAACTTCATCCCACTCTTCTTTGCAAAAAGGTTCCGGCTCCTTTAAATTGTGAGGGGGTCTCCTGTGTAGAGCTTTCCCAGATCATTCCACAGGTTTTTGACTGAGGTCCGGGCTCTGACGGGGCCATTCCAAGATTTTGATTTTCCTTTCCTGAAGCCTCATTTTGACTCATTTTGTTGTCCATTTTGTCATCCTGGATGAAAAAATTCATTTTCATCCTTCTAAAAGAGACCCGGAGGGTTTATTTCCGTTTTCCCTGCCAACCTAACACGTGCTCCTGTAACCCCGCCATCCTTCACTGTGGCTGCGGTGCTCCTCAGATCATGCCCTGTGTTGTGTCAAATAAGCCTTTTAGAAATAAGACCCAGAAGTTGACTTTTTGCCTCATCAGATCAGGATACCTTTTCCCATGTGGTTCTGTATGACTGAATAAATCTTATTATGTAATTCAGATGGGTTTGCACATTCCTACGGGTTAGGGTTAGGGTTAAGCCAGACTCGTGCAGGTCACGGGAGATGATGGAGTGGTCAGAACCTTCTTCAGTGTTGCTGTTGGTCTCTATAAGTTCTCTCTTCATCTTCTCACCAACTTTGGGGGCATGTCCTGATCCTCACAATGTCTCTAGAATACACCACGTTTGGGATATACCACACTTTTTCCTACTTATTGACAATGCATTGGCTATTTTTTACATCCTTCTGATTCCTATTTTTACCAGTTGAGTCTTGCAGGTTTGACTTGACAGCCCCAAACGTTCATGGAAACAAACAGCAGCAGCTGACTGTTAGCTCATATAAATGTAGCACAGATAGCTAGCATTTACCTCCAGGCCTAATTTTGAATGAGGCTGATCAACTCTGAGGACAGTTACAGCCCCATCATGGAAGGGTTTACACTAAGAATTAGTGCTTTGTTTTTAAATGAATTTTTGATTCAACTTTGATTTAAAAAGTTCCACAAAATGTGGCATTTACTGTGTAGGAATAGCAGGTCTTTTTAGCGAGGTGCCCCCCTGTCAAGGGCGCAGTGGTAAATGGTAAATGCCATTGATTGTTTTATTAGTGTATAAAGTGTATAATCACACACACTCCATCTCATCTACCTTCTGAAGGACTTGTCTTTGTTTCCCTCAGCTTTCCGTGGAGAACATTAGACGTCTGAACCAGGCTCTCTTCCCTCCGTCCAGCAGCACCATGCACTCTCTGTGTGAGGAAGGCTTCTCCGATGCCTTCAGGTTCCTGAAGGAAGAAGCCTTGATGAGCTGACAGTTATGAAGACTCTCATCCAGAATGAGCAAAGAATTTGATTTCATTTTAGTTTTTGAAAAAAAATGATGATCAACGGGTTTTATGTGGACATGGACTCATTTAATTTCTCCTCGCTTCAAGCAAGGAGAGAAAAGTGGATGTATATCCATTTTCCATTTCACAGAGTTCCGACTGCTCCTTCAGGACATGAGGATGGAGCATCATCTTTGAAGTGCTGCTGGTTTGATTTCCACTCCCGTGGAAAGGACGAAGGCGAGTTCACATCTGCCGGATGGCGAGAAAGAGCTGCTCCTTCCACAGGACCGTCTCATGGCGTGGAAACCTCCAACCGGCTGCCTCTTTGAGGACTGATGTATGCCAATTATCAGACAACTACGAATAGTTTAAAAACATTTTTACTTTGAATTTCCCTGCTTTGTGCTGTGTATCTATACAATGTGAATTTCTGGACTAAAATTTTACTTTAAAGCAGAAAAGTGTCAGATTTTAGTTTGAGATACATTTACCCACTTCCACAACAGTTCATCATCAAACTACATGTTTTATTGTTCTTGGTCATTTTAAAATGAGAATTTAATAAGGCTTAAATAACAAACATAAGTTCTTCTATGGTCTAAAATCACTTCTTTGCTCCGGAGTCACTGTCTCGGTTACTTCTCCATCCACTGACATCGTCAGCTCAGTGAACTTTGAACTTTAAGACACTACTAGCTACATTTCAGTGGTGTTTTATTTTCCATGCTCGCTGTTATACGTTTAGAAAATAAAGCATAGGTGTCAGCTAATTCTTTTACTCTTCAGCATTGTGGGGTATGTTGGTTGTACCATATATGACTATAACAATTCTCTCATACTTGCACAACAATACAGATGGGGAAAT
The DNA here is from genome assembly GCA_028564865.1 of Zenarchopterus dispar. NCBI lineage: Eukaryota > Metazoa > Chordata > Actinopteri > Beloniformes > Zenarchopteridae > Zenarchopterus > Zenarchopterus dispar. Next base: position 37,991 of record JAOWBL010038578.1, on the reverse strand, counting down.
CAATCATAAAATAATGAATTATAAGGGAAAAGAACCAAATTCTCTCTTGAAAATCAAATTAATTTCCCCTTAGGGGTTAATATAGTATTTTCTAATTAAATTCAAAAATTGTAAAACTACATTCAATTGCACAACGACAGTGATAGAAGGTGTAACTGAATTGTGGTGATTTTTCCCCTGCCTTTACTGCCGCTTGAAGCAAAATGCATTCTGGGATATTTTATTATTTCCAGTCTACATCAAGGGGTTAAACTCTGGTTGCTGGACTGATCTGAACATGGAAGTAAACATAATGGCAGTTCAATTAAGTATTAAAATTATGTCAAAAAGCCATAAATATAATGGACATATCTGGGGTGTGGTCTTTTGATTGGCAGGTGGCATAGCCAATGGTTTGCCTCATCACTGTACCTTCTTAGAGCTCAGGACTGCCTTGACTTCTATATCAGGTTAACATGGCTTGTTGTGATGTCACTGTACTAAAAGACCACTGTGACCAGTTTTGGTTCGGCCCAGAAAGGTTGGAGGAGGGAGCTTATCAGAGCAGCCTGGAGGAGGTATCTTCGGTCCCACATCAAGGATGCTGCTGAGGGGTAACCTGGGACACAGACTGCCTCAAGCCCATCGGCTTCAAACTCTCGCAGCAGCTGGCTGCTCCTGCCAAGTGACCCGAGGCCACTTCAGGACCCTTCCAAGTTGGCTTACCACACCACGAGCCAAGCCAACGACATCCAAAAACGAGTCCTGCCAGGGCTGAAACCAGATCCGCCAGGACCTCCATCAGTCCATCAAACGGTGTAAAACAGGCTCAACACAGACTAATAACCACCAGACTCAGAATTCATGCTACAGCCAAAATACCTGCACTGTTTTGTTTCAACTATTAAATGTTATTCATTAGCATTCATTAAAATGGGGGTGGGGGGTGGGGAGGTCATAAATTCATTTGGGTAGTTGGTGGGGACTTTGGTTGGTTCTTATTTGGTCTTTATTCCTGCATTTCCTTAGTTCATGTTCAGTTAAAAGTTGAAACATTTAGACATGTTGAACTCCAAAATCCACATCACCTGGGATCCTTGTCGCTGGTACCACTCCACCACACTGCCACGTTTTCTTCCTAAAAATGTAAAACTG
>JAOWBL010038578.1:0-36757 GCA_028564865.1 Zenarchopterus dispar | reverse complement strand
TCCACATCACCTGGGATCCTTGTCGCTGGTACCACTCCACCACACTGCCACGTTTTCTTCCTAAAAATGTAAAACTGATCATTACAGGACAATTGAAATAAGACCAGCTTTGAGAAGCCAGGACTACATTTGTGGTTTAAGCAGAACATTTCTGCTCCTGAGTAAACGCAGGCAGGTATGTTTCTGCTGTTATAAGTCCACCTGCTGCTTCCCACCAGAGTGATGATGTGGCAACATTATTCAGCTCATCTACTTCAAAAGTTTATTCTCAGTAATGAAGCACTGAGGGATAGTTAGTTCACTGTAGTAAAGTCACTAAAAAAAAACCCATAAAAATGAGCATTTGTCAGCTGTCAGCGACACTGAATCCCAGTCCTGAGTGAAATCGAGAGAAGTTGATGGTAAAACTGCGGCGGCAGCAGCAGAAGATGGATTTAAAAAGCCCTCTCTGGCGTGTGCACCAGCCACGCAGTCGTTACTGTACTTCTGGACGGATCTGAGCTCATTTTGGAAGATGTGATTGTGGGCTGAAATCACATTATGTCAGGAGGAGTTACCGCTGAGACAAAGTGCTGCTGGGAGATCCAGTCAGCAGGTGCACTTTCTGATTCTGCTTCTATGAGAAAACACAAAGCTTGACAAGCCCCTACTCTCAGAGAGGGGACGTTTGTTTCTGCCTGACAAGTAAAATAAATCTTTATTCAGAGGTGAAAACCCACCAGTAGCGCTCTGGGTTTTTTCAACATTGAACGTGAAAACTGTATGCAGGAATGCAGCGCGTTTGTGAGAAAGTCAAGGCCGACTGACCACATTTAGCTCACTCTCTTCAAAACGACAACCTGAAATCCATCTGCTGTTTCCAGGAAAGCCAACCAGATTTCAGCTACAGTTACATCTTCTTTTACTCTGTTCTTTTTGACCATGTTTGACGTTGTATACTGATTAAAAGAATTATTGCCAGCCCCTTCTTATTCTTCCGTTACATGTGGGTCAAAGCCCCCGGCAACAACTCTGCTACAGCTGCAGAGCACAAAAGCCAACTTGACTACAGGTTACACATCCAGGAGTAATCCAACATCAACAGCGTTGTCCGAGCATTAGTTTCACTTCATTTTAATCTGAATTTTAATAAGACTAAAATATATGTTGTACCGACCCAAATCAAAATAAGATAGAATGAGAAAAAGAAAAGAAAAACCAAAAGCAGGATACCTTTATTACAGGCAGTTTAATTGAATTCCTTGAAAGGTTGAGTCTTGACAGAGGATCTCCACTTTGTCAAGATTTGCTTGGAAAAAAAAAAAGAAATCACTGAAACAAAAAACTAAAATATAAAAACCTCAAAGACTTAATGGGAGGAAGTTGCTTTTTTCTCCTTGTACAGTCCACTGACGGCTGATATAACCACATGGAGAAATGTTACATTATGGGAAACCTTTAACAGGCATCGTTCACAAACTTGTGTTTAAAACTAAAATAATTAAATTAAATTAAATATGGGAGTTTATGATTTCTATAGCATTTAAGAAATACTTCAGAAGCTGTACATGTGCTTGAGCTTGATTAGAGACGGACTGGCATCAAAAAGCACAACATGCATCTATATGAATCCATGAAGGGTGTTCCTTTATTTTTTTTCCTTGAAACATTTGAAACATTATTCTATATTTAGGATCATTCAAAACCTGCATCGTTTGGTGCGTTGCCTCACAACTGTTGACTCAAAGGTCAGTGCTAACGTCTTAAAAAGTCCGGTACCAGCAAGTACTGACCAGTTTGGTCTGTCCATCATCGCTCTGACAGCACCCTACTGGTCGTAGCGACACTGACAGAGCTGTGAGAGGGTGGAGCAGCAGGGCTGCAGCCAGGGCTTCCACATCAGGTTCCCCACAGTGAACTGGCTCTCCACGGACTTCACTGACCTCTGGTGCATCTCCACGGCCTCCCTCATCGCAGCAAGAATCGAGTGAAAGGCTGGTTCTGTGTCAGGAGTCAGGGCCACGCTCTCTGATGGATCCCTCGAGAGATCGTAGAGCAGTGGTGGGTTGTGGTAGGTCACGTAATCCGGGGTGCAAAAGCACACATGCGTGTGGAAACATACTGTTTTGTCCTCTGGGTAGACGTCTGGAGTGAAGAAAAAGGCTTTCCACACTGAACTACCTGCACAAACAGGAATAACAGCAACATGTCTAATCCACACCATCACATGCCACCACAAGCCTGGCAGAAGGGATCTATGCTTTAATCATGTTTACAGCAAATCTGATGGAAACACTAAATGTCAGAGACAAAACAGGAAAACTCATCAGACCAGGCAGCATTTTCCCTTTTCTATCATCTCAAACCAGTCCAGCCATTTCCTGACTTCTGGCATCAATAAGGCATTTTCAGTTAGACACCTGCTGCTCACAGGGTACTTTCTCTTTTTCAGACCATTCACCGTAAAAGAACCACACCAGGTTCAAAGTCGCTTCAATCCCCTTTGACTATGATTAGACATGATTTGCGTCAGTGAGCAGACATGGAGACCTATCTAATGAAGTGGCTGGTCAGGATATTTGCTGTCTCATAGATGTTGTACTTGACATCAGAACGGAGTCCCTGTCATGTAGTTCTGGAATCACTGAGTACATCTCAACTGTTGATTTGGATCAGCTGTGCTGTAAACGGCAGCAGATGTAACAGGAGCTCACCAACAGATCTGAGTTGTGGAACTATTTGAGCACTTGATGAAGTCACAGAATTTACAGACAGCTGATGTTTAAGCTCGTGGCTGAGCTAAAGCCGGCTGACTCAGTTAACCTGGAGTAAGACTTGGTCGAACCTGGTCGACTCAGTTAAACCTGGTTGACTCAGTTAAACCTGGAGTAAGACTCGGTCGAACCTGGTTGACTCAGTTAAACCTGGAGTAAGACTCGGTTAAACCTGGTTGACTCAGTTAACCTGGAGTAAGACTCGGTTAAACCTGGTTGACTCAGTTAAACCTGGTTGACTCAGTTAACCTGGAGTAAGACTCGGTCAAAGCGACACGTGCTGGAAGAAACTTTCAAGATGAATGTTTTCACAGGACAGAAATAAGACTGAATTTATCACTCTGGATGACTTTGGCCTTCAGAATGTAATATTTCATTAGATATGACAGATACTGGCTTAACTAAAGACATTTTGAGTTCTGATGCTTTTTCTTAGCCTTCCTGCAGAGTGGATTGATCGCTCACTTAATCAGAAGTGTGGGATGCTGCATTCCCTGTACTTTCATTAATCTCATACAGCAAGTAACTATAATGCAAGAAATAGTGCAGAATATAAAATGAAAGTAAAGTGATGTTTTATTTTTTATTGTATTGCTGAGGCATTTTCTAATTAACTTGAATGTACATATGGTGGACAGATTGTAATTATGTTTTCTCTACTGCTACCTGGTGAACATTTAATGTGAAAAATCTGCAGGGAATGTGTTTTTATTCTAAGCAGAAGACGCATGTATGTTATGCAAAAATGTGCCTGCTGGTAGCTATCAATATGATTCTGTAATGCCCACATCCAGGATTATTATTCATCACTTTACTCGATTCCCAGAAATTGATTAGGGGGGAAAAAACAAACCTCAGCTCAACCTTCATCCAAAACAGTTTTGGGTTACCAGATGTCTTTTTGCTTAGATATAAAGATATTAAGATGTAGATATTAAGTTGGAGGACCTGCGGCTGTTGAGTTTTACATTTCAATCAGAGATTCTTTAGACTTACTGTTTCGAGGATGCCATCTGACAGCATTCAAGTAGGAGTTGCAGTAATGGAACAGAAATTCATGGTTGGATGTTTCAACTTTGTTCTGCAGCAAATCCATGAGGTCATGGCCATCTATCTCCCTAAAATCAGAGGACAGGAACCCACTCAGACGTATTCATTTATAGCCAATAAACATATGAAACCCCGTTATGAAAACAAATCAGAAGGTGACCCTTCCTGGGTCTCACAGCGGAGGGCTCAGTGACTCTGCCGACAAATGCAGCCCAGGTTTCAGGTTGCACCTGTTCTGACAGAGAAGAGTGGTCTCAGTAGAGACAGACTGACCTGTCCTGCGGGACTGAAGCCCCACTCAGCTGCACCACTGTGGGAAACAGGTCCATGTTGCTGGTGGGCTCATCTATCCGTCTACCACTGGGGATCTTCCCCGGCCAACTCAAAATTCCCGGGACGCGGATTCCTCCTTCCCAGTTTGTGGACTTCCCTCCTACTCGGAGGATGATGGGAAAAGAAGAAGCTAAAAAGCTAAATTGAGAGCCAGCGACTGTTGAGCACCATAACTCATGATCTGTGGTCCAAGACGGAGCTTGGTTTTCATCTAAAGAAACAGCAGGCTTCTCAGGACTTCTCAGGACACTTGTAAAGATGAAGGAGCATAGCAGACAAGAGCAGCTTAAAAAAACTCTGGCTGCTCTTTGAATCAGTCCTGCTGAGTCAGAACACTCAGAATAATGAATATCAAGTGACTCCACACAGCTCAAATGTCTGACAACAGCTGGACGCTCAGCCCCACAGGACAAACAACGTCTTCATTGGTTAGCACAATTAAAACTATTATTGTGCTTTTAACTTTGTATTCATGTTGAATAGTTTCAGTTACATGGAGAGAAAATGACATTTAATCATGACTCTAGAGAAAATATAGACACCGTTCCAAGGCAGTAACGCTTTAAAAGCACAAATAATTCAGCATTTATTTCCTTCAGATCTGAGAGGGTCTCTTATGAGGACAAAATTAAAAGACCACCTGATGAAACAAAAATGACATAAGTAAAATAAACATGGAATTGAAAGTTAAAAAGAGCTAAATATGCCATGATTTTCATTTTGGTTCCCATATTTAGTAATAAGAGCCTTCAGGTTGGCTTTAAGACGCATAGTTCCAACAACAACTCAGCTTTCACTGTTTAATCACTAAGAGTTCTTGTGTGGTCCCTAATTTTCACCCATGAGGTAAGCATCATGGAAATGATATTTGCAAATTAAAAAGAAACAGCTTAACACATTTATTGCTCATCAGAATGACCTCACACGGACAATATTACACCTCATGTTGTAGAGTCAATGAGCAGAGAATGTTTAAAAGTCCTTCAAATATCTCATTACCTGTTGTGATATTTTTTTTTTTCGTCATTTCTAGTTCAATTACAAACAAATTTCAAAGACGTGTGTATGTATATAAGTAATTCTATTTGTTTGTTTTTTTAAGTATGGGAAATAAATCAATTAGTCAATAATGAGAGGAAATATGGAAGCATGAAATCACCCGTTGCACTTTGTTGCTCTTCCTCTGGCGTTCGTGGCAGCGTGAACTCTGCGATGCATGGACTTCAGGAAGTACAAACGAAATTCTTTATCAAATAAATAAATAAAGCTCAATAAAATATTCAAATGCACAACTGATAATCCATGCATGATTTCATTTCTAAGGTCTTGCATTGATGATGTAGGACGGAGCCTGCAGCATGAATTCTTTCCAGCACATCCCAAAGCTGTGCAACAGGATGTGTTGATTTGCTGAGCCTAGACCTGACCTGAAGCAACCTTTTCATCTAAATACATCCACCACAGGCCCGCACAGCACTAGACATGATAGAGGCATCCATTGAAGTGGTCCCTGTTTACAGTTTAAGATTTGCCCGCTTTTTGTCTTGAAAATCATGTTTCAGTGTTTCTTTCCAGGTATTACTAATGCATTGGATGGTTTTCGTACTCTACCTTTATATATTCCATTCCATCCTCCGTGAACTTCACCGTCAGCAGACAGCTCCTCCAGGTGTGCACCCTGGTCTGAGGTCAGATATATCAGAGTGTTTTCTCTCAGGTTGAGCCTTTCCAACGTCTGCATGATCTGACCTGAGAAAAAGTGACAAGGGAAAATGAAGACTGTTTCTATTTTTACACAATTTTCTGTGTTACTCCTGTTTGTAACTCACGAGAAAAATGTCTAGCTGCTAAATGCTTCAGTGTGTTCATCGCTAAATTACTGCCTGCTCCTGAGTATAAGAGCCTGTACAGACTAAGATGTTTTTGTGTGGTAAGCCGTGTCAGCGTTTCTATTTAAGAAGATGAAGTAGTGCTTGATTTAAAAAACAGTGATGATCTGAACCTACAGTTAAATGGTTTCAAAGCACCCCATGGATCAAACTTACCAAATTTGGCAGACATTGACAGAATGTCAGAATGATCAATTGAGTTGACTTACTGAAAATGTATTATTTACATTTTACGCAGCATCACAATTTAGTTTTCTCACATTCAATTAATGTCATGTGTGCATTTGTTTCCCCAACATTTTCCAGAAATCATCATTTAAGTGCTTATTTTCAATTGTTTTACTCAAGAGCTGCAAGACCCTGGACACCTCCAGCCTCGTGAATAAAAACATGCCCTAACCATAGATGATACTTGAAGTGTGAATGATAATTTAAATAGACTCTTCAGTTTCTAATATGTGAATGCTTCTACATCAGCAGCAAAGAGGAAGGCGTTCAAGCACTGCAGTTCCAAGGCTGGCACCAAAGCTTTGTGTTTCCACTTCAGCATCTGAATGTAAAACAGAATATGATAATACAAGACGCTTCTTTAAAGTGTTCCTGAGATATGGTTTCCATGAGAACGGGAGGGAAAGGCAAACTGAATGCTGCACTGATCTCTGCAGAAGGTAACCTGTTCTGCCCATGTACTTCACAGCAGGAGCTAGTGTGCTGCAAATGTACTCTCGCAGCTGGAAACGTGGAGCTAGGGTGCAGAAGTGCATCTGTCTGACATGCACCAGAGGCAGTACATGATATAAAAGCATGTGGATTAAGCTCTTTGTCTGAAAATGAACATATCTGCAATTATACTGACAGACTGAGCTGCAACATGTAGTTGAGCAGAAAAAAAGCAACAAAGGAACCAGCATGCACACCAGCTTGCAGTGAATGCCCTGGAACATTTACCTTCAAATATGATGTCATTCTTGTGGATCTGTTAAGTGGGAGCTGGTGGAAGTTTCCATTCTCATGTATGACCCCTCTAGAATGTACCTGGAAAATTTCAGGACTGCAGTGTATATGTGAAAACAACTATAGAGCCTAATTAAATATTATTCTTTTTAATTTGGATGTCCACTTAAACATTATGTGGTGGAGATGAAATGTTTTTGTGTGTAGGTTGACTTTCACAGATACCAATAACAGCAGACACCAAGTCACCAACCAGGGACTTCAAGAAGACATAACAAAGGACAACAAAAATGTGTTGCTGGCTTTAAAGCAGCATTCTTGAATCTATGTCCTAAAAGACCACATCCTCCGCTCCAACACACCAGATTAAAAAAATAGATTTCCATCAGCATCCTATCAAGGTCATCACATGATGACTCTTCAAGCCAGATGTGTTGAAGCAGAGAAACATCTAAAACATGCAGGGCAGTAATTTCTGATGGCCTGGATTGAAGAACGTTGGTTTAAAGGAACCTGGTTTAATTAATATTTATCAGACAGATTCCAGTAATGTATTATATTTCATAACATTTGTTGTGACCTACATCTCCTTCGCTCCCTCTGTTCCTTCTACTTTGTGTTTATTCTTTCAGTTAAACTGGACTTCATTATAACCTCTACAAGCTTGTTATCACACATTTCAACTGTCATTTTCTCTGTTTTGCTGCTGTCAGCTGACGTGTCAGTCTGAGATAAGGGCAACCCCCCTTCACCTCCAGCATTCATCAGGATCAGTGATCCCAAAACTGACCACACATCTCATCCATCAGATCTGCAGCAGCTGTTTTTTTACTCCTCCACTAGAGAGGATTTTCACATACAGCTCATCAAATGACAACCTCATTAACAAGATGATCAAAACACTTGAGCTTCAACACAGATAAAACCGTTTTCAATAAATAATTCAAAAGCAAGTAAATAAATCAAGCTTGTCTTTTTAATGACTCACCTACACTCCAGTCCACCTCGTGGACAGCGTCTCCGTAGATGCCATGGTGACTGGTTCCTTTAAAAGCTGCAGATGCAAACATGGCTGTGTGCACTTGAATGAAGGAGAGAAACAGCAGGAAAGGCCCAGCTGAATTTCTGCAGATACAGAAAAAGATTTCAACTTTACAGTGGAATCAAGTCAATAGAAATCACATTCGCCTTTTACAAAGTGGCACAGCAGCGTTTCTATCAAACCCCCAGAAAGAGGAAATGTTGGCATGACACGGAAAAGGTAAATAAAATGACAACTCAGCAATTCTTTTCTTTTTCCCTCTTTGTTAGCAGATGCTATGAACCCAAGAAATTTCATGTTTCTTCTCATCAGTGTCATTTAATTTGTGAGTATACATGTATGTTTAAACTTCAAGCCTGCAACACATTAAGAAAAAAAAAAAGTTGGAACAGTAAAGCTTCAAACACTTTGTCATGTTGCCATCCCAACAGAAGGAATTCTGACAATGAGGATACCAGCGTGAGGAAGAGTTTCAGTTATTTTGTCCAATTCTTCCTCCACACGTGGTCTATTTTTGATTTTGCTTCCAAACGCACGGAGTCAATTTCTTTCCAAAAATACCTGGAATACTGATTCATCTCACCAGAAAACCCGTTTCCACTATGTGATGGCCTATCCCAGATGTCAACACCATCTCTTGACAAGGTTAACGTCAGGCTTCTTTTTGGCGCAGTAAGTGCATTTACAAATGTAGCTTCACCCTGTTAAGCTTAAAGAAAAAGATGCAATAAAACTCTAATTCCTTTCCCATGTGGTTACATCAGATGGTCCTGATAAAGTGCTGTCTGGAGGACCGGAGATCACTGGTGTCCAGTTCAGGCTCACATTCTTGCCTTTAACGTCCTGAAGAATCCTTCAATAATATTATGTAAAGTAGAAGAAGAAATATGCAAATCCCTTCCAATCTTTCTTTGAGAAACATGATTTGAGTGATTAATAACCCATCACGGGCCATCTTTGTTTCTCACTGATTCAGCTTTTCTTCAGCTTTTCACCAAAACATTACAATCAACTACTGACAGTTCATCACTGAAATAATTTATTAGTATTTGTCTTCACCTCCTTACTAGCTCTAAATTATCCCAGAACCAACTTTTTATATTCTCTGTGTGCATGACTAAAATTCAAAAATGGATCTTTAATAATAAAATGAGCTTGATGGGATAAAATATAAAATATCTTGGGTTTATATTGTCAACAAAAACATAAAAACCAAAATCAATTTCAGAAAACTGAATTTTTTTTTCAATATTTTTCGATATGGGGTTCTAGCATTTTTCCAACTATTTCTTTTGATTTGTCTTTATCTATTTAGCATGATAGCACATTCTCTTCAAAACACAGAAACAAAGACAGTGTCGATGCCCAAACAAGGTCATTTCCATGACAGTTTCCTGACAAACGCACCTCTCGATGAAGTCCACGGCCTCGTGAGTCATCCTCTGTGTCAAGTTCTCAGGCGTGAACGGCTGCTCCACAATCTGATGATCCCTGAACAGAACACAGTTGAGGTAGGGGATCATCTTGATGAATCCTGCGATCAGTGTTGCAACTGTGATCAACACGCTCAGCAGGCCCAGGATAAGCCCTCTGCGGAAAGTGATGACCCTGCAAAAGTGGAGTGCAGCTGCAGTACCAAACACGAGTCCAAGTGTCCTGTATGGTAAATATTTGTGGGTCTGGAAAACAGTGCCATGTCCAGGTTGGCAGTCTCGCATATTGGTCAAAGGAATACCAAAGAAGTAATTGAAGCCATGGATGCTGGGGTGGTGGCAGTGATCGCCACGGTTCTTACAATTAAGTCCAAGGTGCCATTTACCTGGAAACAAGAGGAAATTGACAAAAGACAAAGTGAAGAGATCTGGTGCTAATGTCTAAGTAAAATCTTTCCAGCAATAAAGATCTCAACGACTATTTTGATCTCTAGCAGTGTTTTCTCAGTCTGTTTCCTGCTGATGCTACATATCAACTCATGAGCTATAAATGCAAAATCCTTACATTCATATAGATCTGCAGATTTATACCATATCTCCCTCTGCTACTTCCCAACTTTCCACAAATGTGTTCATTATTTTTAATTTCTTATTTTTCTACTTGGTTATTTGCATTTCATGCAAGAATGACATATTTCCCTTTCAGTGATAAGTAATGTATGAAGGAATTCAGTTCAGTTTGATTCACTGAGAGGTATGGATAGGTTTGGGTCGGTACGGTCTGGTTGGGAACGGCAAGCAGCAACCTAGTTTGCCTTTTTTATTCATCAAAACGGAGAATCTGTAAATGTAAAACTTGAAATGACCCGGTCGTACCTGCTTACCGATAAGAGCAGTCTCATAGCCTTGTTGTCTGGCAAGCGTAGCAAAGGTAACCTCTTGACTGGGAAGACCCCCAGATGCTGCATTAAATATAAATACTCCTGGTATTAAATGACCAGCTATACCTGGCAAAGAGAAAGAGAAGGAGAAAAAGAAAACATTTGATTTACATTTCTTTTTAAATGATTTTTTTTAGACAAAAAAAAGCCAGCATGTAATAATGAATAACAATCGAACTTCGTTCAAGGCTGTAGCTTACATAAATTCAGCTCAAATTTCATTCTTCCATACATCCATTCTTTTAGTTCATTACTGGTGGTGGGGGAATTTGTATGATCAAGAAATCAAATATTAGATTCATGGGAAAACTAGAAAACTGTAGATACCTGTTAGAGATTATACGTCTTTCTTAAATTATAGAACTTAGTTTCAACATCTAAAAAGGTTTCTTGGGGAATCCGTCCAAAAAAATCAAAAAAAAAAAAAAGACTTTAAGTCATCCTGCACTCAGACCTCAATTTTGAGTTTAATATAAAAATGTCACTAAAAATGCATTTTATCATTTGAGAAGCATTTTTAACTCAACCCAACTTTATTTATAAAGCACTTTATCAACAGCAACCACTAACCAAAGAGATGAGCGTATGAATGGTATACATTTAGAATAAAATAAATAATGTAAAGGTGAAGGACACAAAACGTGAGAGCAAACAATTCATTCAATAAATTAAAAAAATAAAAATAAAAAAGCCAAGTGGAAGAAGTGTTTTTAAAAGTTGCCATTAAAGAAGCCTGTCTAACATGTAATGGCAAACAATTCCATAACCTAAGAGTAAACACCCCGTCCCCCCTAAGTCTACGCTGTGTCCGTGATACATCCAGGAGCAGTTTGTCAGCTGATCTGGGTGACAGGGAGTGCAAGTGCAGCAACTCAGAGAAGTTGGGCAGAACAAAACCATTTTAAGATTTTTAAAAAATGTTATTTGCTAATTGTCTCAGTTGGAAAAAGCTTGATTTCACCACCGACTGATCTGACTATCCACTCTAAAATCCTGATGCATTTTAAAACCCAAATTTGTGACACAATGCTTTTCATAGGGGGAGCTCGTATCCACGGGAGAAGACCAATTTCTGACACCAGGGTCACTTCTGTCTTCTTGTCATTAAAATTTAGAAACTTTATTGCCATAAAAGCTTTCAGCTCCTCAAAACACTCATTTAATGCTTTTAATGCATTTTCCTGTTTCAGGGATACACAGATCTGAGTATCATCTGCATAGCAATGGAAAGCAATTTTATATTTCCTGAAAATGCAACCGAGAGAAAATGAGAAAATAGCAGAGGACCAAGTATTGATCCTTGAGGGACTTCGCATGACAATGGTGCAGTGGAGGATGTGAAATCATTTAGACCAACACAAAAAGCTCTCTGAGCCAGGTATGATCAGAACCCCTCCTCAGCTGTGCTATAAATGCCTTCACAATGGTCTAAACAGAATGATAAAATATTAAGTTAGGTTTAAAAAAAAAAGAAAAAAACTAGAATTACGTAGTCCCCTAAATCTGTAGCCAGGATTAAAATCCTATCCTATGAAGAGACTTAAAACTAGATTGAAAAACCTTAAGAACATCATTTCTGTCTACACATGGTTTTTAATTGGCTATAAACAATTCTCTCCAAAATTTCTGAGAGAAAAGGAATCTTGGAAATTTCCAGAGTAAGAACGTTTCCCTCTCAAGCCAACACAGACAATGATTCATGCTTTTATTAAATGTAAACTGTCTTAATATAATGCTGTTCTTTCTGGTCTCTCGAAGAAAAATATTTTGTGAAATCTTTCACAATTATAGTTACTTTAAAACTCTGAAGTGCATATGCTGACCAAAACCAGAAAGAGAACACATTCTACTGCAGTTTTAAGGTCTTTGCACTGGTTACATCAGAATAGTCAAACCTGCAAAGAATCAAGGCGATGAAAAAGCTTCAGTGTACTTTGTACATTGTACAATTACTTGAAATTAATTCTGCTTAGGGCAGCACAATGACTTAGTGGTTAGCACTGTTGCCTCACAGCAAGAAGGTTGCTGGTTCGACTTCCAGGCACGCAAGAGTCTTTTTGCATGTTCTCCTCGTGTTTGCCTGGGTTTTCTCGGAGTACTGCAGATTCCTCCCACAGTCCAAAAAACACTCATGTTAGGTTGACTGAGGATTCTAAATTGCATGCAAGTCTAAGTGTGTATGGTTGTCTGTCTATGTATCTGTGTCTGCACCGCGATAGACTGGCGACGTGTCCAGGGCACGCCCCTACTCCAGCAGACCCCCGTGACCCTGTACAGGATTAAGCAGGTATAGAAACTGGATGAATGGGTATTTGTACTGAACTGGGTTTCACAAGCTAATAAATCACAGGTCTGCCTTGTATTTCACACAGCTTCTATGTATGAGTGTAGTTTTTGTTAAAAAAAAATGATGCACTGGGATGTTACAATATGTGTTGTTTCTTCTTAGGCAGGAAAATAAACATGGGCGTCATTAAAACTTTATTTAAGTTAATAAAACAATATTTGGGGTGCCTTAGACTTTTGCACAGAACTGGATCCATCACCATGAGCAAACTGATTTCATTTCTTACCAAATGTCTTCTGAAACCTCTTCATGAATAATTTAAAAAATAATTAGCACACAGAAATCATTTCTGTAAAAGTGGTTGTAATTTGATTGTACCAAAAGGCTCTTAATATTATACTTCGTAAATGCAACTGCACTTTTGGTTTTCTAGTCTTTCATACAGAACTTTCTTGAGTCGTAGCTGCACTCATGAACACAATGATGGTAATACGGAGCTCAGTATCTTGTTTAGAGACATGGTTGATTGCATTTGCTGGATGACTGCACAACTGGAACTTTAAATTATATATGAGCAGCTCAATAAGAAAAGCAAAGCTATGTAAAACGCCGGCTCCGTCAGTGTTGGGTCTGTGTTAGGTAACTAGCCTGATCTTATCGGGTACCGTCCTGTGAGAAATGCTGCTCGGCTTGGAGTGCATAGGCTTGCTGCAGCGATGTGATGGGTCAGCTTCACTCCTTCATGTGCCAACTGGTCAATATTGGGGGTCCTGTAAATCACATTAATCACAGGGAAGGTTCAACATCAAGATGGGTGACTATACAATGTTGTAGTTTAGTGTGGTTTGATAGCTGAAATGGTGTCCAAGAGTACACTCTTTGGTAGGTAAAGGAACATGACCAACAAAGTTAGGAGAAAAAAAACCCTACCGAAATTTAAAAAAAACAGGGAGCTAAAATTATTTTTTAATCTTTTTTTCATAAATGGAATAAGAGAACAACCACAGACATTTTAAAACACCTTTAATAATTAACCAAATATTGCTGGATGATGAGGAAAAAGTCATTTATTTTTATGACATTCTAAAGCAGAAAAGCACGCTGAAAACATTAAACGATAATTTAATGAAAAACTGCAAAGAGGTTGATTAGTTGAACACCCACAGCAGACTGAAAACTAAAACAGCAAATGACGGGAACATTCACAGAAAGGTGGCCGTCCGCAGTGAAACGCCACTCTGCCTGCAGGCTAAAGTCATCTGATGGATCGTCACTGGCTGCAGCTCATCTTTAGTTTGGTCCAGATTAAAAGCAATTTTTGCTTTATCCATTAATTGAGAAAACAAACACATTTGTTCATAATGAAGTTTGGTGCAGATATAGGGTTGGAAAAATGTCACAGCATTCGCAACAGATAAAAGTGTGTGGTGAATCCTTAAAGGGTACTTTTACACCTAGCAGTACAAGTAGGTGGGTAAGGATTCAAGTGAAAGAAATGCGAGGGAATCTTTCAATTTTTAATAACTCAATTATAAAGACTGCAGCAGCTCTATAAGAACGCAGTTCAGCCTTTTAACCTCCAAAGTTCAAACAAATCTAAAAAGCAAATTACTTATTTATATTCCAAAAGCACATATTATAAACTTGCTCCACAGGACACATTACCTTGACAAAGATGTGGAAAGAATTGAGTTCCTACTAGATAAAATGTGTTGAGTATTTCTGCTTAAATGAGCCAAACCTGAGGGTTAACACTTCTGCTAACTCTTGGATGTCCTGAGGCTTTATTTACTCTGACTTTACCTCATTCTTTGTTCAGTCGGCTCTTGAAATGTAATCATTATGAGAAGTTTGGCTTCAGCTGACAGGCAACAAACAACTTTTGTTAACAATTCCTTATGTACTGATTTTTAGGTTGCTGAAATCCCTCATCATGCCAGGGACAAAATACAGCTAAAATTGTGTTTTTGTAATTAAGGAATTTTTTTATGCGGAATAAGCTCTTTTCAGTATATTCCAATACAGCTTTTCCTTTTACACAAGATTTTTAAAAAATGTTACTCACCAACCCAAAGAATGAAGAAACTAAAATTGCTGAATTAGTATCACTGCCGTTTACCAAGAGTGTATACTATGTAGACTAACTAAGTGACTTCTGAAGGTAACTGATAGCCTTTTTTTAACAGAAAACGATGGATCACTATTTAGCTGTAGTTATGGCTTTACTGTGCTTTTCGTATGGTTTTCGTATCCATAGATTTCACAACCAGGACAACTGTAGAGAAGTGTGAATTTTGCCAGGTGTCTTTGTTTTACCCATCTGTCCATTCTTTTTAGGTTGATAGAGTTGCTTCCTGCAAACAGCCTTCAAAAATTTGCCTTCAAGGCTTCTCTTCAGACGATGTCACAGAGGGATTGTCCAGTTCTGTTGACACAGTCTCCATTTACAACCTCTGTAAGACCACAGGGTCCAACAAAATGACAGAGATATTCAAAGAGGAAGGACAGAGGCCGTAAAAGATAGCAGATCACAGAAACAAACTCTAAAGTTCTAAAGTTAGCAACATCATTTAAATTGTCTACAACAAACAAACCTTTCTACCAAACAACATGAAAACAGCAACATATTATTACCTCAATGTTCTGTTGCCATAGCAACCCAGATCTCCAATTCCCAAATCATCTACCATCATCAGGACAAAATTGGGCTTGCTGCTGTCCTGAAGAGATACACTGCTCACCTCCAACAGGAGCACCAGCAGAGGAGAAGCAGAGGTCCACGTGGACCTCATGTTGTCAGACAGACACACTGGAGAGGACAAACAAGATCATTTCACATCTAACAATTCATGTCAGGCCTAATGGATCATGACTGTATTGACCCTAGAGGCCGTTTGTAAAGTCAGTTTATCTGAGTAAATGTGACCACAGTCAGCAATGCATGACGGACAGAAAAGCATTCTGTTTAAAGACAATATTCAACCACGTAAGCAGTCTTATAAACCACATATATAAATATGGCATAAAAAGTAGGGAAATTTGTGTTTGGTAGATTGTTTCTTTCTTGTAACAACACTTCTGGGCTATAAATCTTATACCATTGGAAAGCTTGTATTTTTCCTTTTTAAATGGTGACACATTTATAATGAATGTGCAAGGAAGATTTGACAATTTTTTCATGGGAACAACCCACATACTGAGCTCTGCTGCTCATCCCACAAATACATGTTTCTTACAAACGTGTAACCATACCAAACAATAATATTTGCACATGAAGAACTGAGATTACTCCACAAAAATTTGAGTTCAAATATTGTTTACAAGTTCAGAAACATTTCTGAGTAAGATACAACTGCATTAGATATCCTTTATTTCAGAAAAGTACTTCTTAGTCACTTACCAACATTTTATAGAGCAATAACTGGTCAGAGATCTGTTCTGATAGTTTTTACCTTGTAATAAGTAGTTTTGCTCATTAATAAAATTACTACTCTTCAACAGTGTTTCATGTGCAAACTATTCACCCTTTACTAAAATATGAAGCAACAGCTCCAGGGGGAATCTAATTTATTGATAATGACATGTTTAGTGTGGGATAAATGTATTCTTTACCTGATAGTTGTAATACAAGCTGTTCAGCGGTAATGACACTACCTACCTGTTTGACAAACCGGAAGCGGTTCAAAACAGCAGATATTTGATAGTGGTTATTCAAATGTTGCTTATTTTTACTTACCGACAAGTCTTCTGTTAAAGTATTAAATTCAGCATTTGAATTCCACCGTCAGCGAGTGTGTTTGACTTTTGTCGTTTGTGTCAAATTTATGGAAGTTCATCAGGCTAACCGGGCTAACCTTTGTACAGAAAAGTACTTCCTGTCCAGAGTTTCAAAATAAAACGTAACAAATGACTTGAACTCAATGGAAAATACATCAGGCTGAGAAGGGCTTAATGTCTATTTTATTACAACAAAAACATGTGGTGAACACGTCTTTTCGTTTGTTTTTTTATTTGTTTTTCCAAAGGTCCAGCCACAAACTGTATATATAACACAGTGATCTCCTAAACACAGATGTGTGAAAGGTTTTATCCTAGCAAGGTAGATTAATACAAACACATGAAGACATACAACATAATCTAAAACCATGTTTAACATTTAGAGATATGTTCTTTATCTTGCTGGAGGTTTGTATAATTAAGCCTTTTTGGGGCTGAATCACTTTGATTAATTTTGTACATCATTATGGTGAATTTGTTTTCCAGTTTGAGTTATAGGAGTTTTATGTCACATTTTGTCTATCATTTTGGGAACTTTTTTCATCTCTTTATCATTATATGTATTCATTTTTGTTTTTTGTTTTTTTTGTTTTATTTTTTGTTCCATTTCGGCTTTTTTGAATGATAAAGGGTCATTTTGTTTCTGTTAATATTTTAATTTATATTCATCAGAGTTCCATTGTCTTTTTCTCTGAGATAGGTGATATATTTCTAAGAAGACCAAGGCCACTTCACTACCAGTTAAATAACTGCCAAATTCTAGGTTAATCCTTTAAACAAATTCCGCACAGATATTGAAAAATAACGTCAGCTGACAACATTGTGCAGAAAGCTCTCCAGTTCGAGAAAGTCTATCAATATTGTTTTATTTTTATGGAGCTATAGGAGTGCCTTTCCCCCAGATAACATTTTCATTAATGCATTGTTTGGCTTACTTTTACTTGCAGCTTTGTTAAAGCCCTGGCAAATGCTAGTGGTTTCAACATGAGCCAATAACAACTGCTGGTTTCCACTGACCATCAGCCAGTAAAGAATGAATATGTAATACTTCAGAAAGTGCATTTTCATATAGCACAAAAAAAGCTATTAAACATTGAAAAAAGAAAAACAAGCTGTGACAAACAAAAACACTTGAGCCTGAAGGAACATTTCCGCTTCTCTCGTGGCATCACAGGCTAAAGCGAAAAACAGCCTTCTTCCCTTGTGGCAACGCTGACCATCCCCAGTTCTAACTTACTTTACACATAACAGAAGTTACAGGATGTTACACTTGATTACAATATTATTCATTGGCCCCAAACCCAACCATCAGGGATACAAAATGTAGATTTCTTATCCTTGATGGTTGAATGATTCACATCCCTGTTGGGTGATGAGAGGTTGGTGATTCACATCCCTGCAGGTTTCTGCAGCTCTCACTGAGCAAAGCTCTTAAAACCACAGCTTTCTCGTCTGTACTATCTCATAAATTAAAATGATTTTCTCCTTATGAGATTTCTTCAAATACTTATTTATTGCCATCTCTTTCACAAAGGCAGGAACACAGAGCACATGTACCTCCTGCAGGCTGGCTTGTTGAACATCTTTACAACTTGAGGCTGATCAGTTTTATTTATGCTTAAATCATCTGGATGAAAGTAAAACTACTATCAGGCTTGTGGACGGCAGCAAAATGTTAAGTTCTTATTTGGATTTACATTTGTTTTGAACAAAAGCCAGCACGCGCCGCAGAGAATCTTCAAAGGCAACTTTCTGATTTTTCTCTCACTCGACTATGCACAACTCTCAAAACAGTTTGACTTTATTCTTAATACAATGACGACACATGTTTGTATGCTTTTAAAAGACAAAGTAAAGCCAAAAGGAAATAACACCCATGCAGATGGACTCCCTCCCTGAGTCTGGTACTGCTGGAGGTCTTCACCTTTAAAATGGGGTCCTAGATATTTTGTGCATTTGTTGCAGCATTTGAGTATTCATGCCCCCTCAGCGTAGTTTGAACTCCCTTTTGCCATTTTTGGAGCACATGTAATGGAAAAGACTCAAAACTTCTCTGACCTATTTCTTTAGACTCCAACGAGATGCTGAGCTTGCAGTTTCCCACCCACCTGTAGGATGGTTCCAGAAACCTTCGTTTCACTTGAGTTTGACTCTTGAAGTCAGACTGGAACTCGAGTGCAGCCACCATACTTGCCAGTCATCCTCCAACCATCTGTGGAGTGGATCTTGGAAAATGGTAGGCCAATAAAGAAAAGAAGGACACATTTGTAGAGGGAGGAGTCTTGAAAATACTACACTGGACCATAGTGACGCCACTGATCTTCAGATATTGACTCTGAAAGATACGGCTCCTGAACCCGGACGTAGCTGGAGATACACTCTCGTTTGCCATAAGTCACATGATCCATGAACAGCTCATAGACGCCTATGCTGTAACACTGCCATGCTTCCTTCTCAGTATGTTTCTCTTCCTATCATTCTGAAACAGTTTTTTTGTGTGTGTGTTTAAATACTCTGATTCCAGAACATGGGAGGTTTTTCAGATGTTTTCTGGGACAGTGGAATCCTGTTCCTGAACGTTGGTTTACACCTCGTTGTAAACCTGTCTTGCATTCATGAAGTCATCTCTTGATTGCAGAGTTTGACAAAGTCATGTCTTCCTTCTCCAGAGCTGTCTTGACTATTGTTGATGTTTGGAAGGAGGAAAGGAGCTCCCATGCCTTTTAAAATGCTGTTGAGCTCACCAATGCTTCCTTTCTTTGTGAAAATGTACCAGAAAGTTTGATTTTTGATGCCTCTCATTTAGATTTGTGTTATTTTATTCAGCCTTCTCCTGCACTTAGCTCTCCGTGGGCTTCACAATGATCACTGCAGTCAAACAGTTGTCAAATGCCAACTCAGGAACTGATAACAACTCCAGACCTTTTATCTGCTTCATCTGTCTGGAAGTAATGAGGAAATAGACTGTCTCTGGCCTAATGAACTTCCTTTCAGCCTTTTCATAAATGCTTTTGAGCCTTTCCGATATTTTCTGTGGTATTTTTTAGGGTAAATGCCATAGTTTTTTTGTGAAACTTCTAAAATCCAACCGAGGATAGAGTTTGATCACATTTTGATTTTTTTGGTTTCAAATTCGTTTTAGCGGCGTATGAGAACAGAATCACAAAAACCCAGTTTTTGTCTGAAGTATTCTGGGCCCAGCAGCGTGATTTTATGTGGATCTTTAGATCTGACTAAAACACTCCTGCTGCTATAACCTTGTCTGGAATCATCTCCTTCATTACATGGTTGATAACCCATCTGTAATGCCTTTTCTTTTGTAAAAATAAAAAAGTCTTTGCCACTTACACCAGTCTTGTGGCACTTTTCTTTCATCAGTTAAACATTTGTTTGCTGCTGCCAGCTGACTGCAGTATTTTGTCTTGTGTGAAAGGTGTTTGATTTCCGTCACCTGTAATCTGTAACTACACCCAGGCTTTTTTAGTCTTTACACTGGCCATATCTCAAGTTGTCATCTATTACTTTCCCATATTTAGGATTACTGGTACAGTTTCCCCTGACCCCTGAATGACCCTGAAGTGTATGTGTTGGTAACACAATCAAGAAAATAATACTGCTTACAATGAAAGGTACTGTGTGAATGTAATATATGAATCCATTTTTCAGAATTTCAATATGAAATGTTAATTTTTGTCATCTACAAATTATATTTAAAGACAAATCTGTGGCTTGATGTGTGATAATTTCACAGTCTGTGGTAGTGAATCACCATGTCTGTCTTTAACTTATCTGTCATATCGTGTTTATTAATTCCTTTGAAAGCATGTTATTTTGTTATTTACAGACTCGTAGAGACCAAAGTACTGCATGACCCTGCTCTGAAAGAAAGAGGTGTGTGTGGACACAGGAGTTTTTCTCTCCTGTCTTGGTTCACATGTTCCTGTTGTCTTCTGCTCTTTGCTCTAAAAACTTTGGGTCTGTGTTTTGTTGTTTTGCTCTTGGTTTTCCTGATCAATCCTTTCCTCTCTGCCTGCTTCTATCTCTTGTTCTTCCCTGATTGTTGCCACCTGAGTCTTCATAGCCTCTGCTGTTAACCTGTCTATATAGTTTGTTGTCTCCTCATCTTTTCCAGTTGTTTTCTTCATTCCTAAACACCCTCCTGCTGTTGCTCACATGTCTTGTATCTGTTCTGCTTGACGCTGTACTTTGTCTTTTTGATTCCTCTGGCTTCCTGCTGTGGTGGTGTCATTTAAGAAAATAAAGGAGTTAACTTTCTACTCCTGCATTTCTGGTCCTCCATAATCACACCTGACATCTCCCCACAGAGTTCTGCTTTCTGCTGTTAGTCAGCAACGCAATCCACAGCAAGGACAATCTTCTTCAGACTGGAGCTGGGATCTGAGAGAACTGAAATTGATAACTGAAACCCAAAAGTTGGTATATTTCTGTGGAGATATCTGAGATTTGGCTCTTTTGCAAGCTCTGTGGCTGAAATATCACCAGGTCACATGGTAAGTGGTTATTATGCATAATCTTTTCAGTAACTGGTGGTCCACAAATGCAAACACCACCAGACTTCGCTCACCAGATCTGGAATATATTAAATATATTACAGTGAAATTAGTCCCCCATTAGCCAGGTTGATTATTAAAAAGACAAGGAGGAGCTACAAGATCACATTTTATTATGTGGTACTTTATATGTGGGTGATATTAAAAAAAATAGTATATAATGACAGTCATGAAATATCAAAGACCTAATTGGTTCTTACTAGTTCACACATAATGCTTAGAGTTATCAGTTTATGGTATCATCAGGTTTGATTCCCTACTATTGGGTCATCCAGCCATTCTCAAAAAATAATAATCATTAAGAGTTACTAATTCTTATCTACTGTATAGACCTGCGTTGGGAGGCATTAGGAAAGTCTGGGGAAAAAAACATTGACTAGTTGCTCATTATGTCCCTTATTTGTTCCTTGGTAACTATTTAAATTTATGTTTGAAGTTTTACAACAACAAACAAATGAATAAAAGAATATCATACTGCTTTTGCCCTGTTTAATTTATACTGTTCTTTGATGATATTGACAGGTACAATGCATGCTGGTCATCTTTATTTATTTGCTGTATTTGAGTGAAAACAAGAGCTCAAAGCAGGGTTTTAGTGGAGGTGCAGTGTCACCAGCAGGGGGCAGTGTTGCTAAGCAGTACCAAGGGGCATTTGGAAAACAACTGGGTCAAAATGCAGTAATTCAGCCCCCCTACACTGGAGTACAAGCAAATAATCTCTATTTAATGCAACATTTGATCAGAAGTGAGACCTAAAGGACAATCTGCTCCGATGTGTGGGGACTCAGGGTGGCTGTCTCCTGATGATGATTTCCTTGACTGTAGTTTACCATAACTCATTATGAGTTAAAATGTTTCACTCTTCACCATCTTTCAAGCCCACAAAACTTTAATCAAAGCAAAAGAATACAGCCATGTGAAAAAGAACATTTTCTAAGAAGCTGAACAAGAACCTGTGACTGTGTCACTGTTCATTTAAGAGGAACAAAGCCTAAATGCAGAAGCATTGTGTGAACGACTGAGTAACAAAATGCACGTTTAGCCCACTCTTCTTAACAATGTTGCTTAATTTTACTGAGGTTTGCAGACATTTATTTCTCTGAGGTCCTACCATATCGTTTCAGTCAGGTTAAGGTCTGGACTTACATGTCGACTCTAATTTTCCAGCCATTCTGTTTTAGATGGGTGTTTGTAATAATCTAGGGGATTTTATTTTGGTTTATTCATTTTTGGTACTTTTGTTTTGTTAGTTTGGCCTTTGAATTGACCTTTTTTTTTCCCTTTTTAACTCCTGTTTTTATTATTTATGTATTTGTTTATTTTGTACCTGTAATGACAACAACGTCAGAGTGTACTTTAATCTGAAAAATGCCTGCTTGCGATTTAGTGGAGAAAGGGCCGTTTTTAATAACCTCCCACTCAGTAAAATATAAGAATAAAAGTTGTGCTTTTTTAACATGACTGTATTCCTGTTTTGTCAGTTATTAAAACCAGTGTGTTCTTATTCCCTAAAATGGTCAAAGATTCTGTAAATCTCAGTTTCTTAATGAATACATTTCCTTTAAAAAATGAGAATCCAACCACGATAAAATTTTAAAAAAATGATCAAATCTTCTGTGAAGTGTTACGGTGCACGTGATCAGAATGTTTGCTCTATTATCCACTAAAACTATGTTAAGAGAACGGTGAAATCTTTATCAGCCCTGCATCGATCAACAACAAAATGAGCAAATAATGATTGTATTGATTCTACACGCTCAGGACAGTTGACATCAGCATGACCCTGTCATTTATTAGTTATCCCTCTGCCCTGCTTGCAGTCAGGTCCAGAGGTGTTTGGAAACTGAATGGATGGATGGGATCGACTCTGTTTTTACTGTTAAACTCTTTGTGATGCATGATATCGTATGAAAAGTGCTCTATAAATAAAGGTTGATTTGATCTGATGATTGTCAAACTCTATGATCAAGAGACACAAATGTAGATACAGAATGCTTACAACAATAGAGCCTTCAATGAAACGGGCTCACTTTTTTTTTTTTTTTAGTTATGATGTGACAGCTGAGA
Source organism: Zenarchopterus dispar (assembly GCA_028564865.1). Lineage (NCBI taxonomy): Eukaryota > Metazoa > Chordata > Actinopteri > Beloniformes > Zenarchopteridae > Zenarchopterus > Zenarchopterus dispar. The sequence goes on along the minus strand of JAOWBL010038578.1, from coordinate 13,660 downwards.
GAAGTAAAAACATTAACTTTAAAGTTCCCACTTTTATAAAAGTATTGGGAAAGCAGTGCAAGACATTTTGAATGTTTGTCAGTGGTTAAAGCAGCTTTTCAGTTATTGAAATCAAACCTGGGGGTGGAGAGGACAAACATCAGCTGATGGTGGCTGCAGAGCCTGATAAAGCACCGTCACAAAGGATGTCCGTGGGGTCCTGATTTTAGGCTGTTGTTGAATGCACAGGATTTTCTAAGAACTAAAGATTATGGAATTATTTTCAAATTTGTCCCCACATTCTCCATGATCATTTGAGCCCATGAAAATGGTGTATACTTAGATGAAATTGGCTGCGATTCCTCGATGTTACATGGCACATTTTTGTGAAACCTAGATTAAAACTTAAAGTCTACGCTTTGATCACATCTTCACAGTTTTATTTCAAATCCACTGTGATGGTGTGTGTATTTGCCAGAATAATGGGATTTCTGGTTTAGTGTGGAGGATTCTAGAGATGACCTCTGTATGTGACTGAAGAGTGAACAGAGCAGGAAATCAGCTGAATTAGCAATAAATGGGATTTTTGTTTCATGTTGGTATGAACCACGGGGATGACTGATGGGTTGGATTTCTCTCCTTGTTAGATCAAACACAACAGAACCAGGCAATGATCACAAGATTGTGTGATTTGTGTGTCACTATGAATTGTTACAAGTGTACAGTATATTTTATACATAGCCCTTGTTTACAGGCTGATATCAGAGGTCTAGTGGATCTCTCTCTCTCTCTCTCACACACACACACACACACACACACACACACACTCACACTCTAGGTCAGAAACACAAAAACCACGCTCAGCCTCCAGCAGTTTGGGAGCGCACGTGCTCACTTGGCTTTGAAATGAGAATTAGGGCAGAGCGTACATGTGACAGCAAGGGAGACGGAGACGCACGTGCACGTGAGCCAACGCAGAGCTGCGGAATCACAAAACAAAACAAACCTTAAAAAAAAACATGAAACAGACTTGATCAAAAGTCCGAGCCCGCCGGGTTTTCAGTCAAACAGAGACGCTGCTGCTCCAGTTGGCTCTGGCAAAGAAGGAGAACAGGAAGGAGAGATGTTATACAACTGAAATATCTGCCTTTAGATTCAGAAATGAAGCAAATCTTCACAGTAGTTGGTTTTTCTTTGATCAGGCTTATTTGTATTGAATTCAGTTTTTTTTTTCCAGCATGTTTGTGTTGCTTGCACAGATCCCAGAAGACAGCCAGAATCACTAATTAGAAGGTTGTTCAGCGCTGGCATTTTGACAAGCTCCTCATGTTTATTTCATTTGATTGTTAAAGGACATTTAAAGGTTAAGAGCTTTCATTTAGATGCGCGGCTCCTCAGCCAGCACTGATTTATTCAGCCTCCTCAGTCAGACTTTTACAACACAGCCGTAAGCTTTGCAGACGCAACGTTAATCCTGCAACATTCCAGCTGCTGTCTGATACAAACCAGACCGGTGGATGACAGCATGAAACGGAGAAATACAGTACTTTGTTGGTGCCTCACTTAAAGAGCATTTAATTCAAACTTTCTTCAGTTCTGGGTGCTGTCTTTTCACCAATGAGTTTGAGGTACTTTATTTCCTAAATTCTACATTTGAGGATCATGTGGATAATTTTTTTTTTTCTTTTTGACTTTGGTTTGCGTGAAGTACATTTTATTGCCACAGTTAAAACCTTCCCAGTTTGGAGAATGAAGGTTTAATCCTGATGGGAAATGCCTTACACCTACTCCGAATGACAAGAGCAAAGAAACCAGTTTTCAAAATCTAAAACTAGTCACAACTCGTAAATTTCCCACTATATTGTTTCAGCACTATACTCTGGATTTCTGCACTGCATCACTTTTTTTTTTATATGGACTGGTTCAATATAAAACAGTAATACAAAAAAACCTAAACAAGTGTCTGGTTTGAAGTGTTTTGAAACAGTTAGACTTTATCTCCCCAGCAGAGCTCCTCCCTGATTCTCCAAACTGGAACCACTTTGACAGCCGCTAAGACACTGGCCATTTCTAGATATTCACACTAGTCGTGTTCTTGTTGACATTTTTAAATTCTGTCCTTTACAGAATTGGTAAAAACTCACACTGAAGATCTATCCGTTGGAGGCCTGAGCAGAATTGAGATGGAAAAGTATCCCAGAATGCAGTTTGCATCAAGAAGCAGTAGTAATGTCACAGGTGATAGTTACAACTTTAAAAAAGCTATTTTGTGTCACATATAGGGTGGAGTAATGCTCTAGTGCTGTCAACATCTATTCATGGGGAGTTGATTCCAGCAAATAATGTCTAGGAAATTCATTTCACTGTTTGATATGAATCAGTTACCACCTGTGGCAAGTTCTTTCAGATCTAACAGGTTTATACACAGCTGAGGGTGAAAGAAAGACAACGCCGACAGAAACAGTCGCTGTTATCACAAATTAGCATGTCGTTTCAATTATAGCCTTGTACTGTTTGTTTGTGGGCTGAAGAGACAAGTGTGGATCCTTACAGCTTTCCAGTGTGTAAATCAGACGTTGCATCACTGATCTCCTTTGAGCACGAGGCCTCTCAAAACAGCTGTCTGCCTGTCAAACAGCTGTCAATCACAAAAGAGAGGAGATATGGGGAGGGAGCAAAACTAATAAAGTCAACTAAGGCTATGTCTGTCAGTTAATATTCATTTAAAAAAAAAAACATTTTCAGCATCGCAGCTCAGTGTCAGAAAAGATCTCCATCCACACCAGCATCACCATGGGTTACAGAGCTGTGAAAACTCTACTGGGAATAGCCTTTGTCGCAGATAGGATCTCTCTCCTCTGACAGGAAGGCTCTAGAGAGCAGCAGTGCATGTTGTTGTTTTAGTGATGCTTTTTCAGTGTTTTTGTTTGTTTTGGTGACAGATTTAGATTCTGGTGGCCCGTATTGTTTGTTTGTGTGCGTTTTTTTAACAGTAAAGAAACAGAAATGTAAGGGGAAGATGAAGAAAAGGACATTCATCAGAGGATAACAGGTTGAGATTTGAACCTGCATCAGCTTTATAGCCCATAATTGTTACTATGGCAACCAGGGTCAGCTTTACAGCGCATTTCAAACACAGACAATCCAGAAAGGTTTATTGAGGCAAAGTTGTTCCTCAGACCATTAGAAACAAAAGGAGGAACACAATTTATGAAGACTAAAGAAAACTAGGCTTGAAAAACAAAATAAGCCACAAAAATAAACAAAAACAGAATTATTATTAAAAAATAATTAGAAGGAACAGTAGGAAAAATGTAGTGCAGTTGCAGTGCAAGAAAAAAAAGCACCGAAAAACATGAAAGAGGACGAGGAGATGGAGGGAGGATGAAATGTTGCATAAACTCAGCTATTTCTGTTTCTGCAACCCCCACCCACCACCACACCCCACCCTTTTGTTTTCAATTAAAAAGTTAACTTGAATCAGTCCGTCGTGTTCATTAATCATCGAGCATGACGCTCCTCCATCTGCTTCACCAAGTCTCATCGTTTCATCTGTCGTCTGTAGGTGTCGAACAATCTGGACCCAACTTAGTTCTTGGTTAAAAACTTACGACTTCCGTTTGTGAATCTTTTCTAGTGGTGGTTATATTTCACAGATATGAAGAACAGAGAAACAACAGAAAAACCCTATACATGTACACGTTCTTATGGATATTTATATTGACAGAGAGGAAGAGGTACACCTGCCTGTAAATACATACTTATAATAATAATAATGATAAAGACATTCATTTGTTGTTATTTACTGTCTTCCATTGCCCCACAAAAGGGAAAATAAGTAGATAATCTTCTTCAAAGAGACAGTTTAGTACTGTGGGTAACTCTTCTTAGAAGTGGGTGGTCACTCAAGACGTCTCTAAAGACACAATGTGGAATTTTCAGTGAAGGCTTGATGACATCACTTAAACTGTCAACATCTGGCAGCTGGCCACATCACCAGCTGCCTCCACCTGTCAGTCAGGAAGCTGATCCACCTGACAGGTGGAGGCGAGCGCAGTCAGTTCGGCGAGTTTTTGGTGGAGAATTTCAGGGATGATGGTTTTGAATGCCGGGCTGAATCCTGGCATGCGTACCTGGGGGGGTCGAAGTCGAGGTGATGCAGGTGTACGGTAAACCCACATTAACTGCATCATCCACTGACCCAGAAGGCAAACTTCAGGGGAGTCTGTCGCTCAGAGGACCTCATGACCACGAAGCTCGAACCCACACGTCAAAACTCTGCTCATGAATTGGACCCCACTTGTGCAACTGCTGTACTAACTCCAATTAGCTTTTGTCAAAGCAAATAAAGTAGTCTATAATTTCACTAAATGTTTCAGTTATTGTTCGACTCTCAGATCCCACTCTATAGCAAATCATGGCAAAAAAAACAAAAAACGATAGCAGTTCATAATACTATTCTTTATCATTGTCTACTTAAAATGGAATTACACAAAGTTAGTAATTTAGCCAAGTTGCACTGCATAATTTAATATTATTCCAAGTGATGGTTGTTCATTCATTATTGAGAAATAATTTGGCACATTAGCTGTTGAATAAACCAACAGCAGAGTCCCACTTCTATGAAGAGCTCTGGTGTTTAATACACAGATCAATGGCTCTGTGGGTGTTACCGGCGCTGCGGCCCACTCGGGCGGTCAAGGACACAGAATGGCCAGAGGCGTTTGTTGCTCCAGCTCTGAATCAAAGCCCGTCCCCCTGTGGTCCACCTGGAGGACATGCAAATTCTGAGACGACCTTTGCCCTGCAGTCACTCACTCCTGCATTGGTTTTCCACAGCCGTGAGACGCTGATGGGGGTGAATGCAGAGCGACAGGGGTTCACATTCATTTCAAGTGTCTTACTTGGATCCAACCACAGATAATGTCAATGGCTGGTTTTTAATAAGTGTCTGTCCAAGGTAAATAATTAAGCTAGTGTGTTTTGTAGGATGAGTCATTTCTGTTTCTGACTTATGATCTCAGTTTCTTTCACCACTGATAGACGACTTAATCATCTCTGACAGTGATTTACAACAACTGGTGTGAAGGACTGGAATATGTCATTTTATAGATTATTCGCTGTATTAACTCTGACAGGCTGCTGATTATTTCGCTGATTATTTGAATACCTAAGGAGTTTAAAATGCACTACAGGGCTCCACTGAACAAGCACTTAAAGGCACATTCATTTTTTTCAAACAGAAAGGCATATGTTGAAATTGAAGCGATGAGTCTACATAATGACTACATCCAGAGCTGTCCTGGAGCTTCTTGTACATTTTGAGTTTTAATCGCTTTTTTATTGATCCTGTCAAAGTCTAATTTTATTTCTGTGTATTTATTTTATGAACTTGACAAAAATAATGAAAGAGAATGGTGGGTCACCACTGATAAAGGACAATGTAAAAGCTTGGCTTTGCACGTCTTCGAATCCAACTTTCCCATGTGTGTTTTATTGAAAAATGAAAATCAGGTGGTAGTTTTAAAACGATTGATCAAGGTTTCGGCTGTGTGTACCAGGTGTCATAAAGGTTTGCTGTGCAGAACTGTCAGGAGTGCTTTCTTTGAATCAGGACTTTATTTTTCCACTATGTCATAGTAAACGGGACCAAGAATAATGTAATAGGACCAATCTGTAAATTTATAAAAACAGACCTGACTTTCAATGTAATAATTATACACCTATTCTTATCAGTTTCACTGTGTTTCACATATTAATTGGACATAAGTTTAATGTTGAAAGCCCAACCTGACACAGCCCCCTTCATATATATATATATATATATATATATATATATATATATATATATATATATATATATCATTGACCTAATAAATTCCATTTTTTTAGCAAGATTCTACAAAGTACCCGTGGTAGAAGTCATTCAGTTGGCAAACAGACAGAGCTATGATGTGAACACCTCCACACCATGACAGAAAGAGAGATACTGCTCATCAGAAAGAGCAAGACATCGTGAACTTGACAAGCTGATCCTGAAGCAGTAGAATAGTTCCCCGCAGCTACTCTCCCCCACAAGCTATGCTGCAGCTTCCTTAAAGTGATTCAGGGATCCTAGTTTGAAACGTGGTAGCTCTCATGTCATGTCAGGACTAGAGTACTGATGTCAAGAGCTGTGACTGACAGTACACTCGGAGCTGTAGACAGGAGTGCTGAGGATTCCTCCATCCCAAAAAGAGCTTGAACTCGGGAGGGAATCTTTCCGAGGTGTGACTGACTTGAATGTTTTAATTTGATGTTTCTGCTAAATCTGAATTATGAAATTAATACCAGCTCCCCCAACCCCCACTGTGAAATCATCAACACTTCCTTTCCCTCACATAATTAACAAGTGAAGATGCACAGCTCATATTTTTTTTTATTTTGCACTTGTGCACCTGTTCTAGTTTTATTTTATCATTCAAATATATTTAAACATATGCAAACATTCTTATTATACTGAAACTAAAATGGTTTTCGTTACTTATAAGTTACTTTGGATTAAAGTGCTCAGTGGTTAAATGTGCGAAATAAACTAACATGTTAGTCTTTTTATTTAAAGGTGTAGTGCAGGAACCATGCTCACTTTTACACACTAACACACAGGAACCAAAAAAAATAAAAAATAAAATAAAACCATAAAAATCCACGATAAGACCAACATTTTCTCTCAATAATGACTGTCGCTGAAGTCATCCATCCATCCACACATCCATCTTCTAACCCTCTACTGGAGCAGTTGACTGATGATGCACTTTATTAGTATTTATTCCATTTTATCGAAAAACATTACGCAAGGAAAACATTGTACTGAACTCCATAAACTGAGTTTATTTTTCTGTCTTTACACACAGTGTCTAGAGGTTTACAGCTCAGGCACAAATACACCACAACTAATAAATAAAGACAAATGGTATATACAGAATTTACATCCTAAAGAGAGCTACATTTCATTAAAACAGCTAATCACATTGGTGGATTTCTCGCTACTAGTCAGTAACTTAAGATATACATACATACTGTCTATGTTATTGCCAGCACAGTCATCAAAAAGACTTCCTAAGCAGGGAAGAACTGATGCAAGCATGAGTTAAAGTCAGTTATGCAGAGATAATTAGATTTAATGTACTTAAATATTCTTTATTTGAAAGTGAAAACTGTAATTTTCTTTCTTGTGATATCTTATTAAATGTTCCTTTTTTTAATATATTTTAGTATAACTTTTTAGTTTGCTATTCTATTCTACTATTCTACTTTAAATGCACTTTTAAATGTTTTTATGCAAAGTACTATGAATTGTCTTGACAAGAGAGGGGATAAGGAAGAAACTTAACAAATCTTACATTGTCCTAAAAGTGACTTAACCTCCATAGTTATAAGAGGATAGATTGATAAGACTAATGTAACAGGGGTACTTTGTCCGAAAAGGGATTAAAATATCGAGTCCATATTTGATTTTCTGCTCCAATGACAGCTTCGAACTCTCAGATGAATGTCTGTTGGAGAACTCTACAACAATTCATTTACAAAGATCCGTAGTATCTTTTAGGCCTACTTTCACCCAAAAAAAATGTTTTAAATATATATTTCATCATTGACATGCAATACTGTCTAGAGATAACTGAGATAAATGTAATCTGTATGTTCGCACTACAAATTGGGGTGTAAATATCCAGTAAAAGCTCCCATTTTGATAACTGCAATGATAGGAGCTACAGTAGACGGAACAATAGAAGCCCAGTTCACTGGATTATTGTATATTGCAGGGAGAGATAAAGCTGTTTCTGCTACTTGCTTCATCTGTGGGTCCTTCATCATCATGAGCATGGAAGGCTTCGTGCACGCTTGTTAGGTTTCCTGGACTTAGTGCTTCTCAGTGACTGGGTTATTACCATGACGCTTCCTAAGGTCCAGTCCTGCATGAGGGGGGACAGAAGTTAGTCACAGGCTTATTTTCTATATTCAGTGAAAGTGGAGGAAAAACTGGGTCAAGATAAACTTGCTTTCACGTTTTACGGTAAAATATATAATAATATACATCCTCTGGGCCTCATTGATAAAATCTTTATAAATCTGTGAGCAGATTTGGCTATAAATCATCTTCTTTTGAAAAACCTTGTTTGGATTCACAAAGCTCAAGTAATAATTGTATCGGATCATAAGAAAGTGTTATGTTCATGAACGTGAACCAACTGCTCCAGCTCCACATGTCTATGTTTGGACATGGTGCATGTTAAAAAAAAAGAAAGAAAAAAAACATTTTTAGATGCTCCAATAAAAGCAATTTCATCTGAAGTGAAACACATTTTAGAATATATAATTCAAATCTTAAATATGTGAAATGTCTATTAAGTTAAACAAGTTCTATTTCTAATGAATTTACTTTATTTTAAAACACTGAAAAAAAAAACCAGACCATATCATTCTTTAACACTGCTGTGTTTGATGATAGCAAGCAATATTTTTGTGTACAAACATGAATGTTCAGAAAAAGATCAAGGTCATTTCTTACGCTGCTTCACGGTGCTTCGATATCCAGGAGTCTGGAAGGTCCTGCTTGTTGCAGGACCCTCGTCCTCTGCTGTGATGACTTTGACCTCCAGACGGTACACACTGGCAGGATGTAGACCTGACACCACCAGAATGTTACGGTTCTGCAAGAGAGAAGGCAATGAACATTAGAGCCCTCGCTCTACAGTTTGTAGGTACGCTGACCAGACATTGTACTGATGTCACCATCCTGTTACCAGGCACATAACGCCCCTGACAACTGAGCTCCGAGGATGACTGGAACACTCAAACCCCTCCACCATGATAAGGTGGTGGCTCAAGGAGGTTTTATTAAGATGGTCAATTTCCTGCTTAAATATTTTGTATGATTCTTATGTTCTATTGTGAATTTTAAAAGGGGGCAAATGATTGCATTGCAGTTGATTCGTTTTTATTTACATTTTATACAGTTGCTTAACAGCTTGGTGCCTAGCAGTATTCATCTCAGAGCGAGAAGGTCTGACTCTCTGCAGGAGTTTTTCTGTGTGGAGTTTGCATCTTCTCCCCATCCTGGCATAGGTTTTCTTTGATTGTATACTCACACCAGGTTGAGTCTCCCTTTGCTTTTAGAACTACTTCAACTCTTTACATAGATAGTAGATTCAATTGATTAAACATTCCACTTTTTTCATGTCGTCAGGAGCCATTTGAGGAAATAAAATTGTCAGAAATTCTAACTTCATGAAGTCAGAATTATGAAGTATCAATGTTGCTGGAAAAGAGATATAACTCTGTTCTTATTACAGGCTAATTATTTTCTCATGTTTCAGTGTTGCAGTTTCATAAATAATGCTTGCAGTGCTAGTTACATGGCATATGGCATGGAGTTAACATTTACCATTTAACCCTATTCCCTTCACTACTGATTTATATTGTATATTGGCGTTCGACCTAAAATACCAGGACATGAATTTTGTGAACTCTACTGAGAAGCTGATCATAGGCCAAATTAAAATCCAACTCTGCCTCTTAGCGTGATGGCAGCAGTTCAGACTTACATAATGTTGAACACACAGTATTGAACTGATACATATTTATGACTAGACGTGACCTAGTAGCTTTCAAAAGTCATTACGGAAAAGCAGCGGGGTGCTCATTACCTTATATCAGCTCAACAGCATGACTGGTCTTGTTCTCACTTTTTGCTTCTATGCCTATGCTGTGGTGTGTTCATTTTACTACATCCCAAAATGTGTTTGTGTATGTGTGTGTGTGTGGTCAAAGGACATGTTTGTCTTTATGTGGGGACAGATTTTAATGTGACATAGTAGTAGTCATACAAGATCCAGTCACATAGACTTACAGTGGTGTAGTTCAGATCAAAAGTGAGGCACTGAGTTAACACCCAATCACCCAATCCACGCCACCCACCCCCACTGCAAGTGACCAGCATTCAAAAGCTGTTGTCTAGTCTAAGTGTGTGTTTGGATTTCAGTGGAGATTAATGGGCGAAGTCCGTTTACTGACCGGGGGTAGGATCTGGGACTGGGAGATGAGGCTGTGTGGCAGCTTCTTGGTGTTGTGATGGTTGGTTGGTACCATTTCCATCCAGGTCGCCTGGTAACCAATCAGCTCCTCATGGGGTTGGGGCACTGACAAATCCCAACTGAAAATGGCTGACACATTGCTGCCATGGACCGTGAACGAAGCTGTGAGATTGACCGCCTTCATTAGGAGCTTCTGAGGAGATGTGGCTGCAAGAAACACAAGTGGTGGTTTTTCGGTTTTATTGATTGAAAGAGTAATTCCATATCAATATTTGACATTTAAAAATGAAAATTTGATACATCTTTTTCTTGCTTCTTAGCATTCCCACATCTTTGAACTCTGGATCTTTGCTTAACAAAAGGTTAACGTAGGGCATGTGCCACAATGGTTGGTTTTTTGGGGTTTTTTTGACACTTAGCTGCTCTGTACTGTCTCTCACCTGCTTCTCCAGGACATACGATGGGTTTGGGGCTCTTGGCCTGGATGGTGGCACAAGAAGGAGTGAAAAAGCTGATGCTTTCTGCCAGGAGGTGAGTCTTCCTGCTGACTGGCTGCCAAAGCACTTTATACTTACAAGAGAAGAGCAAGCCATGCAGGCTGACAAAGTTCTCCTAAATTAGAGATACAGACAGCAATTATGAATCGCTGGAGTCCCCTACCAACTTCCTGATACGTCTCTCTCCATTATATGCAATACAGTTAAGAAATAATCAACTAATTGTTTATGTGACATAAACTAAGCTGAACTACAGAATCAGTGTGTGAAAATCAAATGCACCCTTATTGCTATTGGAGTAAAAAGGAAGGTTACCAAGGAAGGAACACACTGCAGTGGCCTTACAGCAAGTGTTACTGCCTATTAATGTGGGAACAAATATATGAAGGCTTTTCCCAAAAAATCTGGGTGGATTTGACACTCTCCAGTGAGAAGTATTATTCACAAAGTGGCAAAAAACATCAAGACTGCTGTCAGTCTTCCCAGAAAGTTCCCAGTACATTAAGCCAGTATGCAATTCTCAGAGAAATTACAGAGAAACTGGTACATCTCAGATTTAAAATTTATAGCACTACAATTAAAAAAAAAAGTGCATAAGTATGGGTTGTTTGAAAGGGTTTCCAGGAAAAACCTTTTCTTTCGACAAACACAGTCAGATGGATTCGATTTTGCACAGTGTCGTCTCAACAAATCACTAGACGTCTCGAACAGATGTCCTTAGGACAAACTAGAGCAAAAACAAGATAAGAGGCCATAACACACAGCTCCCTTAGACACAGCATGTCAGTGCAAACACATCACACCAACTAGTACCAGTTAGCCAAGGACAGTGATGATGCGGGCTTGTTTTGAAACGAGAGGACCCGGAACCATGCAGTTATTGAGTTGAATATGAGCTACACTGTACAAAAAAAGTATCCCAGGGTCAAGGAAGAGGTCATCTGTTTAACAGCAGCTAAAGCTTGGCTGAGGCTGGATGCAGCAGCAGGAAATGCAGTAGTGGGACCTTCAAAGAACTTTGTATAAAAGAATGTTCACAATCTGCAACGAATGAAAGCGTCATTGTTAAGAAGGGGGGTCAAAACGATGCGGGACTGATAATGACAGCGAGAAAATAATTACTGCTTCTACGAGGGGTTCTACACGCTATTGAATTATTTTGTGAGCTTAAATATTAAATATTCCACTTTTTTAAAGTTTTTCTCACACTGATTTTCTCCATTCTTACTTAGTTTAGCAGATAAAGAAGTCGTGACAGTAAAAAGCCATCTTCTGTTTTTCATTTGCAGTTGTATTTCGCTAACTTTAGGATCCAGCAAAGACCAGATGGTTTGGAGTCATGTCGCATGTAAAACATTAGACGTGAAAAATGGTCTTCTTTCTTTGTCATATGATCATGTGTGGGATTGTTTTTTTTAAATGTGGTACATTGGTTTGTCATTGATAATCAGAAATTACCCGTGTTGCAGTCTTTTCCATGTTTTTAGTCTGGTTTTGCCCACAATATTCTGGCTCCCATTGGACTTTGTAGAATTCAAGCCAGGGATCTACAAAACACAATATATTACAACATGTCTTAGTAAAACAGTCCCAACTGTGAATGAAGTATTTAAGGAAGATTGTGAAAAGCTTTTTCTCTCTCATACCCATAGTCAGTGTTGACTGAATTTCTCAGACAGAGAAAGATTCTTAATGTGTATTTCCAATAAATTACTTGCTTTTAAGAGAAATGCCTTGAGCATAAATTCTTCTAAAACTACAGAACGAATGACAAAGATTTCACACAGAATCATAACTTGTTTGTTCTCATTTTGCAAGAGAAGTCCCTTATTTGGCCGGTTCCACTTGATGCTATTTTTGGGATAATCTAATTGAACCATGTACTACATGACGTTACCTGATTGATAATCCTGTGTGGTCACAGCACCATCTTTGGGTGCCGAAATCGGCTCTGGGCGTCTCTCTGTGAGTCTACACTTAGGGAGTAACTGTAAATTGCAGCTCCAGCAAGTTTCAGTAAAAATGATCTTGGTGTCTTTTGAAGCTCATTATATGTGCGCATCAGTCAGCTGAGTGCCACCTGCTCCTTTGTAGCTTGAGGGTCCTGCAGTATCTTAGCTGTTACGGACAGAGATGTCTGATGTTTCTGCAGGTATCTGCTGGAACCACTTCTCCAGGGTTAGGGTTATTTCCCCAGTTTCTCGGATCACTGCTGCTATCCACCATATGGGATCTGTTGACCCGCACTTTGACTGGATCCTCACCCAAGACCATTTGTCTTGGGTGACGCTTGCAGTTTGGAGTCAACCTTGTTAAAGCACAACTAAGTTAGCCACATGCTAACCAACAGTGTTAGTGTTTTCGATGTGTATGCAGTTTTCAAAAAAATATACTGCCAACCCTTCAACCAGAATTTCCTCCAGTTTAGCTTCAGATTTGCAGAAATGAAGCAGTTTTACTTTAAGCACTCTACATCCAGATGATTGATCAGTGTATATGATTTTTCCCTTATCTTTATGAAAGTACACAGCACCATTTTTGGGCTACTTGTGACTGATTGTATTCTGACCACTGGCACATCTCTCTCTCTCTCTCTCTTTTTGTGTGTGTGTGTGCTTTCCTCTCCTACTGTGCTTACCTTTGCTGTTCTGCCAGTAAACATGGACTTGGAGCTGTCCGTCCTGGTAGAATGGCATCCCAACATCCAGACTCTCACTGGCAGGATTTTTTGGAACGGCACTTGTGGCTTCAAAGCAAAGACAGAAGTCATGACGTAAAACTCGACACGAAACTTTCAAAGTGTGCACTTAGTTGTCTTTCTGGCTTCTCCAAATGTTTTATGGTTTTTAATTGACACAGTGCATTATAAATTACTCATTAGATCATAATTATGCTTATATTTCATGCCACATACATGTGCTGTGCCTTGAGAAAACATTCCCTCTGGCTTTCATCCTTTTTGCCTTAAGTGACAAGTCAGTGTTTTCTAGAGCCCATCTTTTTTTTTTTTTTTTTTTTTTTTGCTACAACCGATAGTTTCTTGTCTCTCTCTCTCTCTCTCTCTCTATATATATATATATATATATATATATATATATATATATTTTT